>MU266493.1:0-63122 GCA_021014945.1 Leucogyrophana mollusca | reverse complement strand
AAAGTATGTACAGTGGACATGTTCAGGATGTGCTGTGAACATCTCGAGACGTATGTCCGAGTTATATCAGAATATGTATATACTAGGGACATACACTTTGTGTCTGTGGTATGTCCATGATAGCACTAGTTATACAATATATATTGCTGGCTTTTGCTCACTGTCTGTAAAATTTCAATATTGATGTGGCCAGTGAGGTGGACGGTGCAGGGAAAAGTTGTTGTATTATTCAAGCCGAAAACTACAAAACACATGGAAAATAATCGTTACTAGTATCATACAGTGAATACACATGGGGGCTTGGGAGCAGTGATATGGCATAAAGAAAGGGATGCATTGAGTCTGGAACATGCGGACGCTGGGACATTTCGGGCTGATGTGTCGGTTCGCGAACGCTGGAGTCAGAGGGCAATGGTGGGTTGTCACGGCGGCGTCTCGACTCGGGAGGACTCGAGGAGGGAAGCTGGAAGTTTGGCGCCCGAAGTGGAGGTCATTTGAGACAGAGGCGAAGTGGATTGAATTTTAAAAACTCCGCAGCCAGATGTAGCCACGTTTGCTGAGTTGGTTCGTATGAAGCTAAAAGTGCACAAAAATAATTTTCGTGTACTTTTAACTTCATAGGTAGCAGTGTGCGAGATGTTTAAATTTATCCGAGAAATCAGTTCGGGTGATTGATGTGCTTCAGCCGATTCAAGTCGCGTTGGCGTTGATGAACGCAGAAAGTCCGGGATCCCGCCAATATTCTGCGGTTTTGTCCGTCACGAAGTCCGGATTGGTGTGTCGGAAATCCCCGGTGCCGCTTTGCCGACGCGGCTGCCTTTGAAGTCCGCTCGGCCCACCAAGTTCCAGAAGCGGAATCAACCCCTGGCCACCACCGCCATCTCCCTGCCGTTATTGACAACGTCGAGCGTCATGGACATGCCCGCCAGCCTCCTTTCCCCTTCGATGCAGAGGGTATTTTATGTATGTTATGTGTCATCTACTTTTACATCAATGCATAGCACTTGATTGCGTCCCCGCCACCAAACGGCTCATTTATCAACGGGAACTGCAGAGACGCGTCGGTGCTGTGAGGTTCAGAGCGTTGAGTGATGGTGATGGTTGATCGCGAAAGAGAGAGGGCGTGAGAGCTGCTGGAGGTCGTCGTGAGCTTGCACGGCCGCCAAGACTGTCGCTAGGTCCATACTAGTGGTGTCCAGTGCACGGTGACTCGTCGCGAGCAATGTCTGACAGTCACGGATCGTCCAATTCCTGGACTTTCTCGATGAACAAGAGCGTGGAGCCCAGGGACGGTAGCTTCCAATCAAGTCCCTGGGTTTATATCGTTCGCTCTCGTGCGCCTCCAACAGCGTTGACAATGATAAAAACCAGGGAGCGGCTGAGAGATAGCGCAAAGGAATAGATTGGAAGCGCGTACGTAGGCAATGAGCGTAAGTAGTAATAAAAACGCAGATTATGTGAGGCCTAGATAACAGATACCAGATTGTGAAAAATCACTACGTTACATAGTAGGTAGGCATATGTTGAACAGACATGACAGCCGCTAACAAGCGGACTAACACACGAGTAGAAATATGTATAAGAATAAACAGGCTCAGCCATGTGCAGAAGATCGACAATGAAGGCTGAGATGTCGGAGCTCACATCAGAGTGAGGATACGATACCGGATCAAGAGATTTCGAGGCACGAGATTCCGGATGATTCAATGCCACTACCTGTAACAGACATGAGTGCGAGGATGGGAGTGGTGGTCGATATCCTCCGATAAGAGCCATTCCTGTTCCTCACCAGCAACATCACGACGAAGGGCTCTTCGAGCTGCCGATAAGTCGACTGTGAGCGGCCGAGACCCCTGTACTTCCTCCGGGCGGAGATCACCCGAGTTTCGGGGTGACATGGTCGCGCGAGGAGGTATTCGCAGGGTTCCGACGCGTTACGTGACAGCCAATGGTCGGGCTCCGCGGGGCTAATCTGTAAAGGCTGTAACCCTTTGGCGGAGATATGGCAGTGACACAAGTCCTGCGACCACGCCAGCTGATAGTTAAATTTCAGGCTCTCCACCTTGTATGTGAGACAGGGGACGCTGAGCTCGCGTGTTGTGGAGGTGTTTCGTAGACGAGCTTTTGCGACATACTGATGTGAGGGGGAGGGGCAGTGGCGCAGCGGGGGTAGGGAACTGGAGCGACGAGGTTCGTATCCATGATTATACAGGTGCGAGGTCGAGCGGTCGATACCATAGTAACACGAAGGATGTGCGGCAAGACAGCTGCTGACGCGTGAACGCTGGGATGACTGTTCGGTTTCAACCCAGTCAAAGAGGCCGACATCGCCAGAGAGACCTGCGATCTTGAAGAGTAGACGTCCAAACGCTTCTTCTTTCTCTCCGTATTCGATGGTCAGGCGGACCTTGAAGATACCCATCAGACTGTATCCAAAATCTTCCTCCTTGGTCGACTCCCTGGAACGTGCCCATCCTAGCCTCTCCCGTACATTATTGGTACCTGGCTCGAAGTCGCGAAGTGATTCCTTGTCGATCCCAGTGGCCATTTCCAGCAGATCCAACATGGGACCATTAGTCTTGTCATTAAGGTGCTCGCCGTCCATATATGGCGTCCAGTCAGCTTTGTAGAGGCGGATAACCCGCGGAGCGAGTACTTCTTGTAGAGTCCAGACTCTTTTGAAATATTCGCTGTTGACGAAAGTAGCCGTTGACGAGTCAGGGACGTCCGATAGGTATACGATTGTCGCCGCTGAGTTCCGGTACCACGAGAACATCAACGCGAGTGCCTCCTGCAGCTCCACGTTGTTTTTCTTGTCGATGCAGCAGGTATCGCTCCAAGCCCATTTGGAGCCCATCCTGTGCGCGGTGCGAAGGAATCCCTGGAGCTTTGTGATCCCCGGAAGCCCGTCTATCTCAAAGACGCTGGAATGGATCTGCTCGTACAAAGGCTCCTGTTCGTCCCACCTGTGAGACAACATAGCGTATCCGAAGTAGTGCCGTACTACCCCCTCGATAGTGGCACGGTGCTGTTGTGGCGGAAGAGCAGTGGTGACTAGCACAAGAGCTGTAAAGTCGTCTGATTTCTCAAAAGCTGCCTTCAGGTCCGTGTGCGAGCGCAGCTCGCCACTTCTGGTGTCAAAGAGGCGATGAGGAAGGGCGGAAATGGTTTCCGTGACTATCTTCTTGATTTCTTTTGCAATAGCACCGCTCGGATCAACTATTAAGTCTTGAGTTGTATACTGGCTCCAGGCGGCTGCTTGCAGTTGGGAGAGGTTTTGGACGTCCACATGTTGGTATGTAAGCTAGAAAGCAATTTTAGCGGTCGAATCTAACATTGTTCATGGATTCAGTTCGACTTACGTCAAGACCTGGGGGTAATTGAGAACGAGGAACGTCACCCACAGGAATCGATAAAGAATGGGGGACGTATGCAGGAACAGGAGAGCGAAAATAGTTCGGAGTGGCGTACGCCGGGGCGGAAAAGGGCCCCAGCTCATTTCGATAGGTGGGCTGCATAAGGCCTCTGTAGATCGAGTAGCTTCTGGTCGACTGATCCGTCGTTGGAGCATGGATCCTGGCGTTACCAGTAGCGTGTAGGTGGCGATGGCCACTGTTTTGGAGATCATGGAGCGGCTGTGTTGGGGGAGCAGAGTTGACATGGAGCATAGTTTTACCAGTGTTCAGGAAGTGTGGGCGTGCGTCTTGATGGTTCTGTGAAGGTGATGGTTCCGGCGGGGGGCGAAAAGGAATTTCGTTGTCGGCCTGAATATCTGTGCCAAACTCGCCATCTTCGCTACCGGTGGAAGTGAATGACTGCCACGACAATTAACTAAGAAAACCTTGCTAAAACAGACGACGCCAGAATCTTACCCTTGCAAGCCATCGGAGAAGCGTATGAAAGGTCATCGTTTCCCCACGCCCAAGTGCGGTGAACTGTTAGACCGAATGTGAGGCAACAGAGCTCTGGATCCAAGTCGTGAGCCGACAAAGTTGATAGTTGAAGCGATAGGTGTCCCCCCGGGGTGCCGATGAGGATCCGAGTCTTTGAATGTGTCTTGATCGACTATCAGCACGCACCAGCATGCACATATATATACTTTTGACGCTGAACATCATCCCGCAGAAACAGCGCTGTGCCAAATCGAGGGGGGGGGAACTCGTTGAGGCCACACCGCGAGAGCTATGGTACGGGTTTGTGGACCATTCTTGATGCCTGACTGCAATCAAGAGAGGTGCGTGGCGAGCCTCGGGTTTGACACTGAGGCTGGCACAGGCCATAAGCAGACTTGCTGTGACGGACATTGATAGGCCACCAATGGCGGGGCAAAACCGCTGAGAGCGCTTGTCAGGAGGGCGCTCATGATGAGCTACCGGGTTGTGCCGTGTGGGGTATACGTTACCACTATTCTCGTAACAGGACACGAGGTTTGAATCGAAGAAGTAGGAACAGGAGGAGGATGACGAGCACGTGTTTTGATGTTCTGGCATCGCGCGATACCCGGGGATGTTAACTGATAGGAGGGCGGGTCCCTATCACATAGGCACTTCACGACGCGCGCAAAATCACAAGAGAAGGGTCTGGCATCCCTCTTGGTGCAGGATGTCCCGATTTCTTGGTCTGTCCTACCACTTAGCCGCAGCTTGCGGAATAACGTGTGCTTCGCACTAACTTTGAGCAATGGCATTATCCGTCGAAAGAAGGGAGAGAAGATGCTCTTGATGGAGTGGGTATACTAGTGGGCGGAACCGAATTGGGTAATAGAGGAGCCGACTTGAGCTGCGGGTGGTAAGAATGGGCGAGGGTGACCGTCCCTTGGCGACTTTTAAACTCAACCTGAGCCCAGTTACATAGAGTGGGCAGGCTGAATCACGGGGAGCTACAGCAAAATATCCATTCGCGGACGGGAGGTCCGGAGCCTACTCTGCCGCACATATATCTTGGGTGTTCTGCGCGTTGAAATTGACCCAGACGAACAGCCTATAGCATAGATTGTTGGTTTTAGGGTGAAGGTGAGGGATTCCCAATGCACGATATGGGAACAGGAGGATGGGCCATGCGAATGAAAACCCGAGGATACGCGATGGAGGTCTGTAGTTATAGGCGGGACAGCTGAAAGTATGGTTAGAAAAGGGTTTTCTCGCCCCTTTGAAGAGCTGTTAACTGCTTCACCCTGGTCACGCTGTGTGTTTGCTTGCTGCATCAGCGACTTGTCTCCGACATGGGAGCAAGGACACGAAAATAGGACCAGAAATCATACTTTCAACACAAGGACAAACTTTTTTCCGGTTTTTACTGGTATGCAAACGATTAAAACTTGACAAATGGCTGCCAATCTGGTGGACCAAGGGTAAGGAAGGTAGGGAGCATACTTGTCGAAGAGATATTATGCTTACCTTCGAGTTGAGCTGTATAGTTACGCCGTTCCAAGTCGTGCTCTCTCGTAATATTTCGGTGAGAGGCTTACCAGAAGACAAAGACGAGATGGAAGAACACCATAACCTGCGAACGGAAAGACTAGAAAGTCGCGGGCTGGTTGTTTTATGCGACCGATACCAAAATCTCCTGCCATGAGGGGGGTAAGGCACCACAAAGAGACCTTGCGCACCTCTGAGCCGAGCCGGCAGTATTTTCATGGTTCTAGCTCACACTGTTTTGCACGTCACGTCTGGTGGCAATTCTTCAATAGGGCGGGAGATGGAAGCGGGTCAGGAATTGATACCTCGCCTATGAACATGAAGACCACCGAATTGGGGTCGGGAGGCTCACACGCAACCGATGGCGAATGTTTATATAGGGCCAATTGTCTGAACTTTGGGCCGACACGGAACTAGCGTCTCTCGGAGCCTCGGTGCGACGTGTTTCTCTAAGAATGCAATTTACTTGCCGCAGTTACCGACATCATTTCATTTCGGGCCGGCGAGTGGTTCTCCCGAGATCAAAGCATGTTGGAGATTTTAGGGGGCAACTAACAGAAAGACACTTGTTTGTCGCATGTGAGGCGTCTGGGATGTCAATCATGCAGTATGGCCCATACCTGCTACTCGGCAAGTGCCGTCGGTGGGAGGAGGGATGGAAAGTTCCTAGCCATCGGTCTGGCAAGCGACCCAGATGCTGTGACCAGCGCTCGCTCCGCAGTCTCAGTAGTTGACAGGTAAACGAGGCTCGCGCATTTCAACCTCGCTGCAATACACTTCAGGCCAGTGCAAAGGTATGAAAGGTGTGTCCCGCCTCGCGTTCTTAATTTCAATGGCGAACACGAGGTTGTAACTGGTGGAAAACGGTTTCAATTGATTGGTGTTAGCTATGAACAGCCTCGCCTCACCTGTTCCTCGCCCCCCGTTGACGCAACCACGTGATACCTTCCTTGAGCGGCACCCTCCATCCCCCTTGACACTTTTCACCCGGCTCCGGGCTAGGTTGAACGAGAAGGCGACGAGTTATGCGCCAGCGACCTATCTGCACTACGGGACTTGTCTGGGAGGCGATTACTGTTTGTCAGTGCCAATCAATTTGTACCTCGGAGATACTTTATGACGCGAATACGAGCAAGTGGTCGACCCGCCAATTCCACTGGTATCTTCCTCGCCATGCGCATTATATCCTGAGCCCTCGGTTTCTGCGCGGAACCATGCAGCCTGAGATGCAATTAATCCCTCTCTCGCGCTGTATTCTCTAGTGGAATTGGCGTATCACAACGTTGGTCATACTCATGGGACCACCCTCGTATGCGCACGGTGGGAACAAGCGTGAGCAGTGCCAGGCACAGACAAGGAGTCGGGATAAGAGATAGTAGGAGGGGGTTAGTCCTCGAGGAAAGGCACTCACGTATTGCCCCCATTAACTTCGAGCACACGCAGAGAGCGCTTGGTTCGTGAAGTGTTGTGTCGGTCCAGAAACTAGCCTGAGTGATAAACGAACCTGGGCGAAGGCCAAAGCAACAGCAGCGATGGCTACCAGAGACAATCCAGTCGAGAAGAACGACACCGTTAGAGGGATATGCGACCTTGATGAGTAACCGTCCAGGCCAATACCCAAATAGACATTAGGCCGTACGCGTCGTGAGTCCTCTTCCCTAGATGCCTCCCTACGGCCCGCCCAAGTGAATCTTTCTCGCGCATGAAAGATTCCTCGATGTCAGTAGATGCACTGATTTGAAAGATACAGGCTTCCAACTGCCGATGTTTCTCGATAGCTCAGCACCATCTGCTGGGTCAGAGCACAGGAACTTTTTCATGCCACCTACTTGTTAGCCTCCTGGGGGCGTACGGCAGAATGAGGACATGTAGTCGTGCTAAATAATAACAAGGAGTGTTCGGAATTAGCCGAGCTCTTGTTGCGCCGCGTTTCTTCCTCTGTTCCACTCTTGCAAATAATGCATCTTAGAGTTAGACCTTCCTTCCGTGCTCTAAGGCGGAGAACGTACTCGAGCGGGTCCTCGATACAGGTCAGGCTAACTCGCTATCTCGTCCTTATTTGCCTCACAACTGCGTATCTATCTCTTACAGTCCCTTCAAGCGGCCTTTCGAGATCCGTCCTCGCCATACCACATAGCCCCAGGGACGGTCGGACCCGACTCGCCCGACCCACCACCCTTGCATGCGTCTGACAGCTCCAAGCCAGCGACTACTGCAGGTCATCCGCCCTTGAGCGGACCGCCTGCGGGTGCAGCGGAGCAAGCACGTGCGAAACTCATTGCACTTGGGTATGATGCTTCATCGTTGTGGGAGCAAAGTATAGTCTGGGGGCACCATGATGCGTTCCAGTGCGTTCAAAGTTAACCTGTCTACTACATCATTGTTCATGTCTAAGATTACAGACACGTGAACAACGCTCATTACTGTAAGGTGGTCTCTGTCTTTTGAATTCGTGGTGGGTTAGTTTACTCGTACTTTGAAACGTAGTACGGTTCTTCGAATCGGTAGGTCCATGCTTTCCCTGTAGCTGGCGAAGACCGCCTGCTCACTTGCTGCCAGGGCCGGATGGAATACCTTATCTCCCTTGGACACACTCTTGGTGGACCTGAGCGCGCACGTGCTATGCTCTCAGGAAAAGGCGTGTCCTTCATCCTCAAATCTATATCCGTGAATTTCCGACGGCCTGTCGTATATCCCGATACGGTACGCCTTGTCGCTTTTCTCTACCCCTCCGTTTCCCAACCAATCCCGAAACAGCTTCTCATCGGCCACAAAGCTGTCCTCCCCTCCTCATCCCCATCTGCGTCGACGCCAACGAAGTCAAGCCGCACCTCCTTCATCCTCTCCGCCGCTGCCTACTCGTACGTCCAGGGTGCTGTTGTTGCAGACTCGGACAGCGTCATTGTATGGTATGACTATGATAAACTGGCTAAGTGTGATCCAGGGGAAAGAGCGTGGGCAGCCCTGAGGGAAAGGGCAGGCTGAAAGGCATGATGGACCCGCCGGGGGCGATTTTCAATCATAGGTAACGAGTCCTTGGATATATAGACGTGATGGCATGCGTCAAGTGCACGCTTCGATTTTGCTAAAGTGGTCCGTTCATTAGCCTATTAGATGACCCCAGGGGGCAGCAAGGAACCCTCACTGTTGGAATACCCGCTCAGGTGATTTGAAGAGTCGCGATATTTGGGGTATCCTGGATGTCCTGTAGTTGTTTGACACTGGTGATGATGGATGTCACGGTGGGAACCCTTCGCCATGGACCGACGCCGTGAGGCTGCACCAGCAACAGGGCGAAGAATGGCTGAGCTAGACGGTGCCAAAGACCTGTTCGAATAAAAGATTCAACATCGGGGATGTTCTCCATGGACATTGGGGGATCGTCATCCCACACTCTCGCAAGCGCGTACACGGAATCCGATGCCGCGCCCTCCCCGACCTCGTCCAACGTCTCTGCGGTAGCGATACAGAGTGGCTCCAGCCCTTGCGGAAATATATCGAACTGATACGACGCCGAAGTGCGGTGCGGGTCGTAGCGAGCTCTGAGCTTCTTGATTTTATAAGCAATGCATGAAATAGCGAGCCTTCCGTGCGTGAAAGAGGGCTTTATGGGATGGGCCTTCGTGAAAATGTTGTACACAGCGCGGGCTGAACTAGCATTCAGCTCGGACAGGACCTCAGAAAACTGTTTCTCCGATGAGCGCGTCGGCACAAGAGCATCCACGCTAAAACCATCGGGGTGGGCAGGAAGGCAGCTATTGAAAATCGAGGCCCGCAACCCAACCCAGTTGAACAGAGTGATGTCGTCCGAACGCCCGAGGATCTCTGTGAGCAGTCTGCCAAAAGCCTTCTCCTTCTCTCCGTATATGATGGGCATGTGGAGGTCGAAGATGCCCATCAGGGAGTAAGCAGCATCCTCTTCTTCCGTAGTCCTTCTTTTGGAGGCCCAGCCCAGCCTCGCCCGTGCCTCCTGCACTCCCGGGACGAAGCGCACTAGAGACTCTCTATCCACCCCCGTCGCGGTCTCCAGCAAATCCAGCACTGCACCCACCTCCTTGTGATTGAAATGTGGGCCGTCGACAAATGGAGCCCAGTTCTTCATGTAGAACTGGACGACATGGGGAGCGAGCAGTTCCTGCAAAGTCCATCCTCGGAGGAACCATGCACTCCGCAAGAATTCCTCCGGAGATGAATTGACGACGTCCGATAGGTAGACAATCGTCAATCCCGAGTTCCTGTACCACGTAAACATCGACGCGATGGACTGCTGTAGGTCTGCGCTGCTTGATTTGTCGATGCAACAGGTGTCACTCCATGCCCAGCGAAAGCCTCTTGCCCGAGCCGCGTGGCAAAAGTTCTGCAGCTTGGTGATGCCTGAAGGACCGGTCATGCGGTAGATGTTGGGTGGGACGCTGGGCTGGAGGGCGGGCTGAATGTCCCGGAATAACGGCTCCTGGTTCTCCCACCTATGGGAGAGCATTGCGTATTGGAAGTACGACCGAACGACTTCTCGAATATAACCTGTCTGTTGGAGGATAAGCTGCGAGGTGGTGAGGAGAAGGAGGGCGTCATATTGAGCTGAGGCTTGGAATGCGGCGCGAAGCTCCTCTCGAGAGTATAGCTTCCCGTCGTATGTGTTGAAGAGACGAAGGGGGGCATTGGCTAGCATTTCATTCACATGAACCTCGATGGCTGCTTTCACTGCCTCCTGGCTGACTTTTTCCGGCGAGAGAACGGCATACTCGTCGACCACAGTCTCAAGGGCCCTGGCACGGTCCATACTCGCCTTAGACGATTCCAGATTGTACGACAATTTGCCAATCCACTCACGGAATCTCCCTGCGCAGTGCGATGACAGCCCGCGCAATGTCTTTGAACGAGCGTCGGCGAAAGTCGAAAATGGACTCAGTAGCCATTACTTTCGGTGGGGAGAGCAGTAGGCGTCGGTATTGCGATGAGTTGCGCTGGAAAAAAAAGGGAGCGCGGAGGTCCAAGCATCTTATCAAGCCTCCTATTTTCGTCCCTGTAGGAACAACAAAGTCGGGTTGATGCGGGGGTGATGACAATGCGCACAACACGTGTTGATGAATCATGCTCTGACGCCAGGCCATAGCGACAGTGACAGACCCTGGGGTAACGTCAGTGCGCTTCATACCTTCGGAGAAGATACAGACTCGAACGTACCGCGATAATGTTACTGTCATGGTGACCTACGGCGAGCTGTATGATGAATGTGGCCCAGCAGCTCGCGCTACCAGGGGCGAACGTGATCATGTTTTTTTATCCTCAGAAGGACATAAATCGCATCAGGAGGATCCGGTGTGAATCATAAGCTGATGATCATGTCATCATTGGCGCTCATGGGTAAATGCATTGTATTCCAGCGCCTGTGTTATTTCAGCCGTGCCTACCTCTCCGGACCAAAAGACGCTGAGGCTTGATCGCAGCCTCCGTGGATCCGCGCGGTGTTTGTTGTCCGTCCGCGCCCACGTTAGAGCGGTGTGAACTGGCGGATAATCAAGAGGTGCCTGCTGACCCAGCCCTACATAACTTGGGGGAGAGTCTGGAAGCAAAAATATGCTTCAAAGTGGAAAAAATCTAATTCGCAAGCCAGCCAGGGCCGGTCGCGCTGATGGCTGGTTCCGACCGCGGCTAGTACCCCACAATAGATAAGCTCCATTAGAGTGGGCGGGAACCATTCATTATACTTCGTGTGAAAGATTGACGGTCCCCTCGGTGGGGATTGACAGCCGACAGTTTCGGAGGGGAGCGACTCCACCAGTCTACAGTATGGCCGCCTTTCCCTCGTCAGGCAATCGTGGCTGAAGAGTCGAAGGGAGCTTGATCAAAAGTTCCTCTTTGGATTTTCCGGAATGAACCGGCAACACACGTCTGGGGGACACACTACACAGCCACCGAAGTTTCTGACCTTCGACTGTCCCATCGCCGTCGCTGGATTCTGAATCACACATCTGCCTTAACATATCGTTAATCTTATCTATGACTCACGCCACCTTGCTTATAGCTGATTGCTCCATCTCCCCGTGTGCAAGATGTTCCGCCAAGTGGCTCCATTCTTGCTCGCATACGCGGTATATCTGCCTCAGCCCAACCTCTTAGACTGATATCACAGAGTCTCGAGTGGGAGACGAAGTTGGACTGATCTATGTGGCGAATTCTCGCGCCGAGTGGCGGCGGAGGGTTGATCTCTCCCGGGGCCGCGAAGCTCCTTTCCACAGCTTTCCACCAGCCTTATGGTGCTTTTCGTTAGGCCATGGTGTTTTCTTCGGGCCATGTGTGTCTTCATCTGGCGCAGATGCAGGACAATAATTTCCTCTTGGCCGCGGGGCGGTGGCAGCTAACGCCAGGACTTGTCACCCTTTCAAGGGACAGTGAATCTCCTCCCTTCCAACAACTCCAAGGCGCCCCCGCAAAAGCTGTGGATCTTACAACGTTCACTCACTGGTTGATGCTATTCGACACCCGCATATTCCCCCCTCAAGGTTACCCAATCGACATTGGTATGATAGACATATACTGTAATAATTTTATCACAAGCTCAGAGCAGCTCAGAGCCTCCAAGGATCGATCTTATCGATCACAGAGACTCTGGTCGCTTACAAGTTTCAGTAGCACCGAATGGAGACTGGTAGTTCCTTGTCAGCTGTCCGCCACCCTGTTCGCGTCCCTGTCATCGAGGTACGCGAAGTATGCTTCTAGCTCGGATACGACTATAAAACGAGAGTCAAGTCAAATTCTCCTTGTAATTCCGTCCAACTCGATTTCGAGCCATGCAGATGAAGGCATTGCTCGAATCCGTCTGTCTTTTCTCGTTTCTCTTTTCCGCGGTCCTGGCTGGACGTCCGGGTAAAATATACGGTGTAAATTTGGGGTCATGGTGTGTGTCACGCATCTTGACTTTCCTGAGTCGCGTTTTGACCAGGTTGCAGGTTGGTGCTTGAGAATTGGATGCTGCCTGAAGGTATCATGATTTTCTGGGCGAGTGTGACGCGTCGAGCGCGTTGCTGATCGCCTGGTCACCTTGAACAGAATGGACCGCCATGGGTGGACAAGTTTGCGCTGACTGCACGACGTGCATCAGCACTGAATTGTGAGACTCCTAATTTAACTTCGACCACACCCAAACATTCAAGCGAATCTTCCCAAGCGCATTCGCACACGCTTATCCAGCTACGGTCGATTCCAAGTTCGCGAAACATTGGGATACGTGGTTCACCCAGGACCATGTCAAACAGCTCAAGGAAGCCGGGATTAATACCGTCAGAGTACCTGCACGTATCAATCCTAATCTCCCATGGATAGCTTCCTAACGCGTCAATTGCAATCAGCTTGGATACTGGATCGTTGAAGCGCTCGTGAACCGGCCGGTTGAAGCTTACCCTCGCGGAGGACTCGCATATCTTGTCCGTAATCTGAGGTCATGTTGTTCTCGAGGATTCTTAATGTGATTTTAGCGACGAGGCTTGCAATGGCTTCAGGAGGCCGGTATTCAGGCCATCCTGGACCACCACGCTCTCCCGGGCGTGCAAACTCCTGGTCAGATGTTCACTGGAGAGTAAGTGACACAATCGATTATCCTCACTCGGGTGTTCTCACAAAGCTACTAGTTGCACCAATGACGTCCAGTTCTACGTGAATTCAGTTTGCCCGCGGCAATTGTGAGAGCACTAATAATTGATCCAGACTCCCTACAACTATCATCGTGCACTGGTGTGGACAGCCGTTATGACCGCTCTCTCACATCTCGATTCCGCCTTCAACAGTGTCTTCGCTATCGAAGCTGTGAATGAGCCGATCATGGACGCCAGTAAGACCCCTGGCTACGGAGATTGTATGTAGTCCTTCCGAATTCTCCTTTTACTCAAAACGACTGAATTGTTGGTGCTCGACTCACAGTCCAAAAGAACTTCGTCCAGACAGTTCGAGCAGTAGAACTCATCCTCGGGATCGCCAGTCCAATTGATACTACCCTTTCCCTAAACGTCTCGACATCACCAACCAATTTCACGGCCGCGCTCACTTTCGCTTCTAACCTCCCTATCTTTTCCTTTGAGGTTCAAGCTGCACTGGCGGAGGCTGCACCAATTCTCATTGACATTGGCGTTGAGTTCGGTCTGCAGGCGACCTTGACATCGACTCCTTTCCATTCCAAGCGTGACTCGTTGACCACCAAGTACGTCAATAGTCCCGTCGTTGATGCACGGGGAATTAACAGTTGGCGGGATATAGCTTCATGGATATCAACTGGCAGTATAATAACCCTGCCAACCCGGCGGATGCTGCCATAGGTCCTCAGACCTATGATAACCACCTCTATTATTCGTGAGTATACGACCTCGTTTTCAATAATGAATGACTGAACATTAATGGCTGGCAGATTCGGGGTAAATACCTTCCATGACTCATTTCCCCATGTGCACGCCCTGACCCACCGAAACTTGATAGGGGGTAGCTGACGCCAATCCGACCGCATACCTCACCAGCATATGCAGTACGCAGCCTTCCCTTTTTGCACTGTGCCCTCACCCGAACACGATCCCCAGACCTCACTCGTATCCAGGCCGACGCAGCATTAGGAGATAGCCCTCTCTGGTTCGGAGAATGGGGCCTGTCAACGCAGTTCAACGCCACCGATGCGTTCCTCCGTCAATGGGCAGATGCCCAGAAGTTGATGTATAGCCAAGGCGCCGGATGGATCGTGAGTCATATGACCAGCGCCTGGCCGATGCCTACTGATGGTGAACTTAGTTTTGGAACTTCAAGACTGAGATCTCAGCGTTGACCAATGGATCGGCTCTTGCAAGGCAATGGTGCGTGCTCCTGCATGGCTTCCGCCAGATTCATGGTCTAATTCGACGCGATGAGCACAGGTCATACCTCGAGGGTCTTGAGATGGGCTTCCTCACCAAAGACCCGTCGCAATATAACGACCCGAACGTCTGCGCACCCTATCACGCGAGCGCACGATGAGCGAGCAATGCATTGCTCCCTTGTTGACGTTTCCTTTCTGGCACCTGATTAGGGCATTACATTCGTTAAATTTCACATTCGCTCTCTGTCATTTGTTATACTATTGATTAAAATTCTATCTCCATCCGTTGACGTTAATAGACCGCATCTCGTGCGTCTACCTTGTCTTGACCATTTCCTCCACAGAGCGTGTCCACTGCTGCAGCTCACCACCCCAGCCACCGATCCTCCTCATTCTCCCTCCCTCCACTTCACTCACCCCTTCCAAGCGCATATTCTCGGTTTCCATCCTCCTCACAGCCCAGTGTCGCGACAAACACCACCACATAATACTGCGCCGCGAGAAAAACACTTCTCTTGCGCTCTCTCTGCAGCCTGCCGCACAGGGTTGGCGAAAACCGAGCAATCGCGAGACTGTCCGCCAAACCAGACGTGGAAAGTAAAGTGCTAGGGGTGGATCGAGCCCTGGCCAAGTCATTGTACACCTGTAGATCATTTCAGATGGGAATGAAAGGCCTCACAAATAACGTCTGTCCGCTGCTTCGTAACTATTCCATTCAGGAAACGCGTATACTTTCCATCGACGACCCATCCACGTTCACACCCCTGCTGCTGAAGTGCAGTGCGGACTTTGGCGCGAAATTCAGCGGGTGGACAGACTGTCCAGTTTGGGCCCCAGAACAAGGTATCGAGCGAAATGAACGGGACGTTCAGCGCTCTAGCGAGGTGCGCCCCTAGCGTAGACTATCATAATACAATGTCACTCGAGGGTGAGATTGGCCAGGCATACGTGACTTGCCTTGCCTGTTCCTATCAACTTGAATTAGACAATGGTTCCGCAAATCGCAATAGCTATCCACTTACCGCAATTTCCAACAAGATGCACTCTGTAGATGCCATTCCCGTCGCCATATAGAGGTGGAATTATGCTCGTCATTGATAGCTCATGTATCGGCACCCATTCCGACGTACAAGAGGATTGACAGTCGACTCGCGAAGGACCCTAGTCATCAACCAATGGCAGACTTCGGAGCCGGCATGTTCCACAGTCGGCTGGATGACACGAACAATCTAGCATATCTACATCACGACACACTAGGACAAGTGAGGAGGACCTACCCAAGATGTTCCCTTGACCTCACCTTAACGTCGAGTCGCCCCCAGTCGCGAAGTGCACACAAAACTATATCATCTCAATTGTTCCATCTTACTTCAGAAGGCTAGCGCGAAGGCTATCAATTTCTGAACTCATGCTAGAAAAACCAAGTTTCCGTGCTGCGTGGTACAGAGATATTTTCACTCCACTTATTCTTGCTCAACATAGCCCTGCGGATCCATCCTTGTCGAGGGAAGTTCTGATGGGAAGAGAATCGTCCTGTTAGGTTGGTATCGCCCAGCCATACCAACGTTACCTCGTGACGTCCTGCTGCTATTCTTGTCGACGTTCTTCCCTCAAATAGTTGCTGAGCCCTGAGCTTTGAGCATGTACGAGGCCAGTTCTTCCGAATCACCTACCAGGTTCCTGGTACTTGCCCACAATCGAGATGCCTGGGGAACAATAAGCATTGGAGATGACACTCACGGAGCTGGAGCGAGGGTCCTTGCACCGGGTGACAATCATCTTTTGCCTTTCCCTGACCATCGTGCTTCTGCTGGCAGTGCGTTACTACCTCCGCTTTCCCATATCTCGGCTCCCAAAGAGTATCATATGCATGCACCCTTCGACGAATCCCATTGCACATGGGCCCGCATCATGCGTTCCTCTGCTATCCTCAACCACACTACTGACAACTCTCATCATCTGGCAACGTTGCTCACCTGGTCTATTTATGTGCTCTGTGGGCTTCCTGCCCTCTGGTTATCTATATAAGCCAGGCTTAGAGACACTGACCTCTCTTCAGTTGGAATTCCCGGTGCATTCCACTGAACTGAACAGGCG
The DNA here is from genome assembly GCA_021014945.1 of Leucogyrophana mollusca. Classification (NCBI taxonomy): domain Eukaryota; kingdom Fungi; phylum Basidiomycota; class Agaricomycetes; order Boletales; genus Leucogyrophana; species Leucogyrophana mollusca. Next base: position 46,775 of record MU266493.1, on the reverse strand, counting down.
AACGTAATGTCCACTGTCCTTGCCACTGCCCTCCTTGGCGCCATTGCCGTCCAGGCGTCCCCTTCCCTCTTCGCGAGACAGAGCATCACAGCTCTGACGACCTCGCAGATCGATACATATACCCCATACACGTGGTATGCGAGCGCGGGTTACTGCACGGCAGCTCAGACCCTTGCCTGGGACTGTGGAGGCAAGTCCACGACGTTTGACTTACATGATGACTTCATTATCTAATACCGACATCTAAACAGCAAACTGTGAAGCCAACCCCGATTTTGAACCGGTTGCGTCTGGGGGCAATGGCGACTCCGTCCAGTACTGTAAGTATCTGCACTGCCTCAGTGGATCGCCCATATCCCTGATGTCCCTCGCAATGCAGGGTTCGTTGGGTACGACCCCACTCTCGACACTGTGATTGTATCCCACCAGGGCACAGATCCCTCTGAGATGTAAGATACTTGTTACCGCTATGGAGCGCACTCACATAAAACATAATAGCATGCCTCTCATCACAGATGCAGACATCGTCTTCACCACTCTCGATTCGACTCTGTTCCCTGGTATCAGCTCAGATATCGAGGTCCACAGCGGTTTCGCTGATGCTCAGGCTGAGTAAGCCGACACCCTCTTCCGCGTACGAGGTTGTACTGATGCGCCGTCGCTAAAGCACCGCGACCGACGTTCTCGCGGCCGTTGAGTCAACCATGTCGACTTACGGCACCACGTCGGTGACAATCACTGGTCACTCTCTCGGTTTGTGATTGCTCTCACGTGTTTTATGTGTGGCTCACCCTCTATATAACCTACAGGCGCTGCCATTGCACTCCTCGACTCCGTCTACCTCCCACTCCATCTCCCCGCAGGGACCACCTTCACAACCATCGGTTACGGCCTCCCTCGTGTACGCCTTTAGTTCCCATCTTTTGTTCATCAACCCTAAACGTATCACCACAGGTCGGTAATCAAGACTTTGCGAACTACGTCGACGCGAACCTCTACCTCACACACATCAACAACGAGGAGGACCCCATCCCCATCTGCCCCGGCATGTTCCTCGGCTTTGTGCACCCCGCTGGGGAGGTCCACATCCAAGATTCGGGCGAATGGGCGGCGTGCCCCGGTACGTCTTTGTTTTTGGTACCTTCAGGCGGCTAGGTTCTGATTGACGTTGGAATTGCAGGTCAAGATAACCCAAGCACTCAGTGCATCGTCGGTGACGTTCCCGAGATTTATGATGGGGATGAATCCGATCATGACGGACCCTACAATGGTGTTACCATGGGGTGCTCAAGTTGAAAGACAAAAGACCTTTGATTTCTTTTTTTGGGAGGGTTCCTTAGCTTCCTCTGTTGAATATAGTTCATTCAGGACGTCACCACGAACATGTTCCAAGATATCAAAATGAGAGGACCGCAAGCACCATCATGCGCCGCTGCTCATAGAATGGTTGATTTCGCAAATCAGAGGCGAACCTCCTCACACTTGCGGATCTCTGCGCAATACACGAGTGGTTCATTTAGGACGATAGCACCAGAGAAAAGCACCCACTGTCGTCGAATTCGGCTGGTGGCCAATCGTGTGTCCGTTTCAACACCAGCCCAGGGCTAACGAAGACATGTGAATTGTTTCCATTATTGATCTTCACTATCGTCAATGGACCCGGTACTTAAGTCCGCCAAGAATCTCGTCCAATAACTACGCGAAAGAATGTCCGAGTATTCGTCCATCGAGTGAACAGTAAAATTAGGCGGGAATGTTCTCATATCCATTTCAAGAACAAGCCTGTCGCGTTCGGCTGCAACTGGCCAGCATGCTCTTGGATTCTAGCGCCAGGCAGAGGGACGTCAGTCCGTCATTTGCCTCTTTGATGGCGAGCATAATGTATTCGTAGCCTCTGGCGAGGGGTCCACGTCTATAATCCATGATCCCGATTGGCCATCTCTTGCTCACACCTGTAGGACGAGGATTTTTGGCGCTAACAGGTGAATGGTCGCAATGACTTTATCAACCGACCCCCGCGATACGAAAAGTTCACGGCAAATAGGGTCACCCTCGCTGGTGCGCAAGATGGATGTGACACAGTGGGAAAACGTGAAGGTCGCGGTAAGGAGTTCCATAGTAGATTTAGACTCCCCCTCTGGTATTCGGCGAAGATCTTGCATCAAGATGTGGAAGTGCTTGAGTGCTGTAGCCACTAGATGTGGGCAACCTCCAGCAGCTTCGACAAGGGCGGAGACGGGGAGAGTCTGAGTGGATGAATCGATAGCCAAGCAAATCGCTATTGCCTGAGCTACTTGCAATCGAGTAGAACTGTCCATCAGCCCTTTCCAATACACGGTATCGTCGAGATGTCGTTCCCCGCGCGAACAGTCAGGCCCCACAAGTAAATGATCGTCTCCAAGGCGCCGGGGATCGAGTTCAGCAATCTCAATGGGAGACACTTGGATGCTCTCGGCATGCTGCACGGGCGTCAGGCTCGACGATGAAGTTGTGATGAAAAAACTCCATCCAGGAGAAAACGCGGTCCCAGCGAGCGCTGAGATGTCCACCTGTGGTGCGCACGTTGTCGTCTGTACATACTTGGAGTATGCCAGTCAGTGACCAATTGGCGCGCGCGAACTCCTCCACAGACTCAGGAGTGATCTTCTCAGGAATACGTTCTGGGTTTAAATGAAGGAAGGAAATCGGAAGGACAAATGCAAGGTGGGATGAGGAGACTTCGAGAAGCACACTGTTACTGTACAACCTCTGGACATCCCTGGCCGAACCTTGGATAGCCTCGTTGGCACGGCCCTGTAGCATTAAGTGACAGCTTCGGGCACCAACACGGCCAAGTCCGTCCGATACAACAGCTACCTGAAGAGGCGGAGGCGATGATTTCAATGCACGCCTGTCTTGTCTGTCCATGGTCCTCGGCCGGTGTATTTGCGGCCTGTTTATGATCGATCGATGTCGAATAGTTGGCTGGTTCAATGGAAAGAACCTCCCGTATTGCAGTACTTAAGAATGAGGGCGCGTATCAACCAACGCCGATCAGTGATATCAGGGCCCCGGCATCCCAGCGAGTCGCGACCCCTTCTTCCGCAAACCGTTTGAATTGTAATGCACGAAGTACGCCCATGAGTACATAGAATGTGAGCCGTTGAAGACGGGAGCTGATTGTGTGGTAAAGGAAAACCCGCCACAACCGAATGTTTTCCGAATCTTATAATTATGGAAGGTCACGGTGTCATTGACTCATTTTCACGGTCGCGGTCACCACTGGCAGTAATCGGGTTCACTACTTATCCGTGGTCGTCGCGGATTTGGACGTTAAACAAGAACAAGAACTTGACAAAATTCTACCCTCCATGTTATACCCAAACGACAGTGGAAATTTGGTGAGCACCAAGAGTGGCAGGATGCCCTACATACAACAGATAGCAGTTCTCATGTATATTCCTTCGTTGGGCCCCGGATAGTAGCTATCCAGCGGTTTGTTCGGCACAGACGCCGTCATCACAGGTCGTCACGGAAAACCTTCCACAGCTAACAGGATGAAAACGCGGACGTCTCTCCATACTCATAGTCACCGGAGGGTTTCACCCCAACTCTAGTTTAGTTTCAACGGAGAAGCCGCCGCGCCAGCCAGTGCCTCAGCTGTAGCACCATTTCACCCGCTAGCTGTTTGGTACTCCTCCGACGCGGCCGAGGACGGTCTGTCTGAAGAAGTCAAACAATGGCATTGACCCGTCCACTTTTTGTGTTGGGACTCCCCAAGGTGCGCATTTCCTAGGTGAGATTCCAATCCAGACTCCCCACCTCATACAAACACTTACGAGGCTGACTGGTTGACATTTGTCTGAGGCCAGTCAGCCACCAAGCGGTATAAATATTGTCTCCACACATGATTTTCACGATTATCTTCTCTATCCCCTCCCACTCAGATCCAAGTGATCTACCCGCGACCGGCATCGCTTGCTGTCATTGCTATCGTATTGTTTTGCGAATCGCGACAGGTCGCATTATTCCTTGCTATCTCTTCTTTCATCTACATTCTGCGACCGGTTCGCGTCTATTTTTAAGTTCTACGCACCCCACACATCAGCTATGGTCGCGCTTACAGCCCGCTTTACCGTCCTCGCAGGCCTTTGCTCCCTTGTTGCCGTCAGCCTCCCCCCCACCGCTGATGCCGCATCTATCCATGATCGTCACTCTACTGAGAAGCGTGACGTTGGGCTGGCTGCTCGCCATGATGGTAGTGAGGGGTCAGCGTCCACCAGCCAGCCCCCGCGTGAGGATGCGCCAACCATGGCCCTTCCTGCACGACTAGCTACCAAACATGGAAGCGGGAAGAAGGCTGGGGCAAAGGGTTCCAAGGGTGAAGAAAGGCCAAAAGGTAAGAGCAAGGGCCAGGATCACAAGAAGGGTAAGGAGGGGCACCACAAGACAAAGGCAAGCTCATCCTCCTCCAACATCATCCCTCTTGCTAAACTTCTGCCCAACTGTTGACAGAGAACTTTTTGGGAAGGCGCTCCGTCCAACCCACTTATGGGCGCAGCCGACTTCGCTTTCGCACATGGCGTCCGAGCGGTTGGTCTACCTCCGCTGCTTAGTCGTTCAATCGCCAGCCGAGATCATGATCATGGTCACGGTCATTATCACTATCACGGTCATGACCACGACCACAGCCACCATCACGATCATAAGAGAAGCCACGACCATGACCACGATCACGATCACGATCACGATCACGATCACGATCACGACCACGACCACGACCACGACCACGATCACAACCATGATCATAAGAGGGGCGAAGACAACCATGAGCACACGAGGGATCACGACCACAGTCATGACCACGACCACAACCATACGCACCGCTCTTCTCTTGCAAGTCGCCGAACACGTCGCGTCGGACGTGGAGATCACGGTTACGACGACCGTCGCTCAAGGCGGTCGTCTTTGGTCATCAAGGGCGAAGGCAATTCGTACGTCGTCAACAGCGGCCACTTACCCAGTCGTCGATCGCACCAAGGCGGCTTCATGCTCAGCAGTGCAGACAAGTCCCAAGGAAACGGCCATGTACAACAACTTGGTAGTCGTGACGCTGGAGGTGGTGTGCCAGGGACTATTGACATCGTGGTATGATTACCTGTTTCTTAGCAGTGCCTTCGCATCCTCACGGGGCTACTCTTCCAGAGCCCGGGGGGTACATTAGACAAGGCCCAGAAACTCGCGTCACTTGTGCTCGATCTCACCCCAGCTGCCAATTCGACTAATTCTAATTCGACGACAAATGGTACAACCAGCGCCGGGACGTTTGCGCTCAGTGCGTCCAACTCGAACCAGACGCAGTTCTTTATGGTCAATCTCGGGGGACCCTCCGGCGGATCCTTTGGTGCGTTCATTGTCCCGTGTTTCTTTTACATCGGAGCTGAATGCACCTATTGCCACATATGGCCCAGATACCCGTGTGGCCCTCGAGTTGTCCGTATTCGACCCTGAGGAAGCTATGATGGTCCCCTACTGTGCGACATTCGACCCGCAACCGAACGGGCCGAAGCCCCTGACGATGGAACGCTGCTTGTCTTCGTCGTCAGGCTCTACGTCGGCGGCCTATGCTTCGAACAGCGCGTGGAGCGGGTCTGTCGAAGCTGTGAATGGCACCGGATCCGCCCCCACTCCGGGTGAGATGGCACCAAGTACCAATGGATCCACTGCAACCACAGCTCCTACGGACACCCCCATGACCCAGCATAAAAGCCAGGTATTCTCGTACAACACGGAAACTGGTGCGATTCAACCAATGTGGCGAAGCGACGAGAACGTAGACGACGCATACGGGGGATCAAGCCAAAGCGGTGTCAGCGCTACTTCAGGCGTCGACCCAGCAACCCCGGAAGATGCGGATGTGGCAAGCGTGACCGACCTTGATAGGCAATATGTCGAAAGGGACACGGGAAACTCCACCTCCAGCCCTGCGCCTTCAAATTCAACGTCCGGCCCCAACCCTCCCCAAGGGCAGAATGTGACGCTCGTGTTTACGCCGTCTGGATTCGAGATCCCCGCTTCAAAGCCGCCTCCCGCTGCTGCGGCTGAATCGAACCCCGACCCAGAGGTCGTTGTGACAACAACTATGACGACGACAATTATGGCTACCCAGTCTGCATCTACCACCGACGACGCCGCAATGGCTGCGATGGCCACACCCTCTTCGTCCGCCTCGAGTGCTTCTATGTCGGTTCCTTGCTCATCATCTACCAGCTCTACCGCCTCCGCGCAAGCTGCAGTTGCTGATATCTCAAGCTTGTCGTCTCAAACCACGTCTGCGAGCTCATTGGCATCTGCGAGCCCCTCTTCTGTCACAAGTGGGTCACTTGCTGTGGAGTTCGTTCCCGCTACTCCGTCCACTTCCGTGGCAGCCTCGTCTGCTACCACTTCATCAGCGTCAAGTTCCCTGGATGCGCAAGCCGTAGCCTCCGCCATCGCGAACAGCTCAGCGAGCTCCGCTTCAACTACGCCTACGTCAACAAATACCAATACTATGCCTGGGGGCACCGGTGCAACTGCGGAGGGCGTTCTTCCCGCTCCCACAATGACACCCGTTAGTACCGCCCCATATAAGTGGATGTTCAGACGTATGTAGGGCAAGTGGTAGACAATTTTTTAGTTGCCTGTATTTCAACTCGTACAATACCATAGCGCCTTCACTGCCCCATGTCAACGCGGCATGACTATGGAACGGAGCAAATCCTCAGCCAATTCAATCCTGCTTCGATGTAAATGGTCCAATCGCGCCTCTTCCTTGTTCACTGCCTTTGCCGCCTTGTTTGATACCCTGGGGTTCGTGCAGTCCACCCCTTCATCGAACAAAGTCGTGTAGAACGCGAACACTATGAATTGTGGGGTTCGATCGTCGATAGCCCAACGATTCCTATGACATTTCGAAACCTCCAAAAATGCATACCAGCCACGAGGTGAATGGTTTCGTCGGGTGTGCCCTTGTCGCCTACCACAGCCTGGCGAGTGGACAAGAATGTGGGCTCGCGGTCACGGTCGTCGAAACCGGCTTGGATGATGTCCAGGAACTGCAGTAGTGTACCACACATGGTAAAGCTTGAGGTTGTGATAAGTCTTATCCGCCATGGCAAACAAGATGGACCCGGCTATGCTAGTGAAGGGCAACAGAGCGATGGAACAAAGGAGCCAACGAGCTCAATTTCCTTTCGACAGACTTGGGCTCAGCCTCGTTGGTCTTTGATGGGGACTCGCCCGGCTGGCTGCGACGAATGCAGATGTAGCCTTACCGGCCTTACCCTTTGCCAACTATTTCACTTTGCAATTGCTTACTGTGACAGAAACCTTGGTGCAACACGGGGCCTGGTAGACTACTTGGAACGGAGCTCGAGGGCTCAATGCCGCGCACCCAGTTTGTCCTGACGAAAATCCCCAGTCTTTCACAGAAACGTTCACGAAAAATCGTCGGAATGCTCAAGGCTCGAGCTCAGCGCTGAGACTCCTCGGAAGAATTTTTAGCCGTACGTACGTGTTGGGAACACATTAACACACCATTCTCACTCCAGTCTAGGCTCGTAATAAAAAGCCACTGCGGTATGTAATCTATCCGGCATCTCTTGCGGGTTGTTGAAATTAGTAGTGGCTGACGGTCCCCTCCACTTTCGAGCGGCAGTCGAGTCTGAGTCCTCGACGTGTTGCACCTAGCGGTGGGTCCAGTCATACTCAATTATATCCAGTCGATGACAAGCAATGTGGCCACTTCAATACACCACACCGTCTCGTATAGTACATCGTAACGCTATCCATCACCGTGTCCCTGCGCGGGTTGCGTCCGGCACATGCCCTGATCGGTTAATACTCTATGGCTGCCTTGTTTTGGGCGAAATCCCTCAAGACAACTGAAAATGATCGAACGCAAAACAGTGTGTTTATCCAACTCGGAGTCTCACCTGCCTGCCCGCGATGAGTACTGACAGAGACCTCACTTCAATATCGGGTACGTCTCCGCCATTTTATCGTTCAAAGCAGCTCTGACCCATAACTTCAGTCAGTGCGCTGAGCTTTCTAAGCTGGGAAATATGTATAACGTTCAAGGACGAAGTGGAGCTTATCTGGAGGTGTGTACTAGTCACCTGTTTCTGCTCGCTCAGCCTCTCAAGCAGTTTAGTAGCAAGCCCGCTACCTCACTGGTCAAATGGCTGTTCTTGTTGGCCAGATATGTTGGGCTAGCTTCGCTTCTGTATGTTCTCATTCCTGATATCCAGCAGTTCGTTGAAATTGCGATGGGTGTCTGCTTGTTTAGCGCCACTCGCTTGCTTGGAGTTTATGTTGGGGGTTCGACAATTGGCTGCAAAGGCTTGCTTGTCCTTCGAGTGACCATGTCCCAAGTGCTTGTTACTTTGATCGAGCTCATTTTCATGCTACGCGGTAAGCCCTCACGCCTCAAGTCACTTACCTGCTCATTGATATCGATCAGTACACGCACTTTATAATCGCGATCGTCGGATGGCGGTCTGCCTTGGCTTTTTGGCCGTCTCGGGAATGATCGTCGCAATCGTTGGTCTGAGTCACACCGTTGCGAACACGCAGTTTGACGAAATGTGTAGTGTGACACATATAGACTCTTCCATGGCATACTTTGGGTTGGTGAACCAGTGTCTGATGATCATTCATGAAACCAAAACATTTTCTGTCTCAGCTTCGCATTCGTTTTCATAGAAGGCATCCTTCTGCTGTTGACTATCCTCCGATGCATCCACACTTTTCGGGCTAGCAAAAAACTAGCACCAATTGTCACGTTGATGCTTCGTGACGGGACTCTTGGCTTTCTTGCGCTCATAGCTGTCTTGATGCCGACATCTATCTTGCTGGTGGTCTGGCACGGCGCTCAGCTTTCTTTCATCACCCCGTATGTTTTATGCTCACTGTGTTTCCTCTGACGTTTACATTTCTCTTTAAGATGGTTCTGCGCTGTCCTATCTTGTGCTGTAAGCTCTATTTTGGTTTCATTGAATCTAATCCTTAAGATGTTTATCATTACAGGGGTGTCGAATGATCATCAGCCTGCAGCGCCTGCCATTGTACGACCGGCATGACCTCACCGCGGACCAAACTCTACCGGTCATCACGTCGCATATCCTCATTGAACCCCCGCATCCCAATTCTTGATAGCTTGGACCCTGATCCCTCTATCCTGTTTTTCTATTACAAAGGAGATGTGTTCTACTTAAAGGAGGGTATGCAGATCAACCGCACCCGCATGTATCAATGATCCCCAAGAAATGCAATATCAGGGCAACATCACGAGCGACACCAAGACGGACCTCTGCCCTACATACTGGGTTTGCCGCTGCAGACAGGCGCCTCGCGCTCGACATAGAGTCTCGTTCCAGTTCTGTACTACATCCCTGCTTTCAATGACAGGCTCGTGATAGACCATGGGGGAAACAACGAAGTCCGGGGGGTAGAATGTTAACCCGGGGAATGTGAACCTTTCTGCCCTTGTGCGTCCAAATGAGTCTATTTTCCCAGCGAAAGCCCGCACCTTCCAAGGCCCTTGTTATCTCTGAGAGCGGGTTTGAAGTCATGAATGACAAGTCCTGCATTGCCAAGCTGCCTCCACGAAAGTCCCTGTGATCGAACATCAGCCGGCGGGACAATATTGTCGCGAAGAACGCCGTTCTTCGTGTCATATATGAATCGGGGAGGCGTGAGTGGAACGAAGTCGTGGGTGGGAACGTCAGGAACCGCGCTTGTTACAGGACCTGCGTAGACTTCTTTAATAACCACCCGATGAAGTGGTGTTGTCACGATCGTGGCGCCAGGAGAATAATTCGATTCAGGGGTAAGGCGGTCTCTAGGATCGGTTTTTATTTGCCCCCAAGTGGCGAATGGACCTACTTACTGCAACGATGCACAGGAGCTAGCCTAGTAATTATGAGATAAAATTTAAATTTGCACAAATTTGCCTCGTCTCGTCATACCTCTTGCCGCCTGGGGTTATATCTATCCAGGGTAACCAGTGCCACCTCCGATCAACCGATCTGCCCGAGTGTTTTGCAAGCGAGTAGTCTAAGTGGCCTTGGTGACGGTTCTGTGCGTGCCGGAGACTGCGGTACAATCTGGGTAATTGCAACAAACGAGGGGTACCGATGCGATTGAAAAGCTCGCGCCACGGATATCGTAGACGCCAAGCCTGCTTGAGGCAGCGAATAATAATAAACCCCAAAAGAGCACGCCAAATTGGTGATTATATCACTTCGTCAATGGTGTCCATGTTGGGGGGCTCGATGTTGATGTGGGTGGAAATCATCGGCAATGTTGGATTACTATTAGCAGCAATATGGCTTTGCTCTTCCAGAGAAAGACGGTGCATGTTAACGATCAACCTGCAGCCCTGTAATGGAAGCGCTAAGGTGATTACTCGAATCAAAGGGGCGAGAGCTTACGGCGGAAGACCAGACTGCATTAAACCATCTGCGTGGAGACCGTGAGGAGTTTGTGAGGGGAAGGGTGTGGATGACATACGGATTCGTCACTGATACAAGAGCGCCGTGTGATACATCCAGCAACACCGACGCTGGGATGAGGATTGCTTGGACAGAAGTCAAAATCCGTGTGATGTCCACAGAAGCCAGTGACGCACAGAAGACGGCAAGGAAGCCAAGCGTTCCATCCCGGAGCATTAATTTGATAAGAGCAGATTTTCTGACCGTTCGAGAGGTGCTTATACATTTGAGGATAGTTAGGAGCAAAAGTATGCACTCCGTGGCAACTATGGAGAAGCTAAGTTGATAATAGTATTTAAATTGACGGGAAACTGTTGAAAGTATGGTAGACTTACCTCAAGGATGTCATCCGAGAGTTTATATGTACAACATTGCACAAGCTGTCAAATTCGGTGTTTGGCACAGTGGAACTCAGCCAGATGATTGCGATGATTGGTTCAGAAACGACGAGGAAGAGCAAGAAAGCTCCCATTCGGCGGTCCCGATTATAGAGCGCGTGGACTTCCAGAGCCAATTGAATGACTATGACAGAAGGGCGTCGCAGATTTGAACTCACCTCGCAGCGCGAGAATAAGCTCAACCAATATAATGAGGGCCTGCATTAGGGTCACCTGCAATACGAGGAATCCTGTGCAGGAAAGGATAGGATTGTCACCACCAATGCCAATGAAACGGCTACCGCTAGAAGTATGGAACAACTGGTCATCACGACACTGTATCCCAGGCGAGTAGGGAGCCATCACAAAGACTTACGCAAGCGAACCGAGCCCCACATATCTCGTGAACAGGAAAAGCCACTTGATCGGCGATTTGGAGGGTTTACTATTCCAGAATCACAAGATCAGAAAATCCCTCGAACGATGGGTCCAACAAGTTGGCATGGTACAAACCTCCATATAAACTCAACTTCATCGTCAAAAGTTATGCATAGCTCCCAAACCAGAAAGGTCAAGGCACTGGCTGGGGTTTTGTTAGATGGATCCTCAAGCCAATTAAGCATACAAACCGTACCTGTGACAGCTGTTAACTTCGTATCAGCGTCGATACGAGAACTAGTGTTCATTGGGGTGGGGGGACTGAAGAACTTGAATCTGGGATATTTTCGCACCGCGTCATTCAGCAAGTAGCGGTTTATGAGGATCGTTTTTAGAGCAAGGGGGAATATACATAAGGCTTCAATCGAGGATGGGAATTTCGCGGACGCAAGGGTCGAACGGTTACATACATCCTTCCAAGAATTGCCCAGCCAAAAAAGATTCGATCACACAAGGCCAAACCACCCGGCGCTAGCGGCTCGTGACCAGCGATCACCATCATACTTCAACATACCCATTTAACGATCGACTGTCGCTATGATATATTGGTGGGGTCTGGAAAGGAGGGCGTCAGCCTACCTCGACGAGCTGCTGAGGTTACACTCAAAACTCAGAGGGCCCGGTCCACGTGGTCGCACCATACTATGCAGCCTGCGCAAGCTATTGTATTTCGGTTCATCGCCATTCGGACGAGCTGATTAACCACTGCCCGACAATATTTGTTTTGGACATGTCCTCGTGGTATACGTCGTTGGAGAGCTATGACTGTCAACAACCCAGATTGTGCTTTAGCAGGTGTTTCTCCCACCATCATTGAGGCTTCACAAGCTCTGCGGCTGTACTCCTGGCTAGCCGTCATATTCACATACCCGCCTGGATTCCAGCCCCAAACGACCCCATCTGCTCCTCATCCTCGCCTCTCACTGACATCAGTCTGCTATGCCTTGGATCGGCTTGCCAGTCCTTCGGCCACCTCCGCTTAGTTGACGCGTTCGGAGTCGTTGAATACCAAGGCCGGAAATGCCATTATTCGCCCTGGGCTCCTTATTACTTGTTCATTGCTGTTTTGTCCGACCTATCCAGCAAGGAAATACCCCTTACGATATCGACCAAGATTGCTGTCATTTTGTCCGCAGGAAACCTAAATTTTCGACGTTCAAACTTCGCAAGCTGTTGATCATTGGTCATGGTCCACCAAAGTGATGTATCGTGAGACTGTTCACTCAACAAGCCTTCGACTTGAATTTATTATGTCACGGTCATGCATTAGATGCGTCGATGAGTCGGGCCCACCTTAGACTATTATTTAGAAGGAACGACTGCCTTGCTTGCCACGCCACCGTCGTGGAGTCTGGACGGCGATGTCTCTGGGTGCGTTTTTACCGCAAGGTGATCACATACATATAGTGATATACATCGATGCTTATATGGGTTTCAGGTGGCTAGACAACTGCCAGACCTGGTTGGCCAGCTGCCTTCCGCGAAGCCCTGCTGGGAAGACTAGGGAAGACCCTTTGAGGCTTCAAATCAGGGTGTACTTGGCATACGCGGGTCGCTTCGAGCTCTCGACCCTGCAAACCCCAGCACGAACTTTTGAGTTTCCCCAGTTGAGCGACACTACGTAGAGCTGGTGTGAGTCTTAAGGCTGTTTGTCGGTCACCCACCGACGGCATGGGCGCCTCCGACTTCAAATCCCTCCTCTCTATCGCGGATATCAGCCGAGATATGAAGCCAATCTCAAGTAAGCCGAGGACCTCCAAGTTATGTCAGCGTTGAAATTCTGACAAAGCACTTTCCAGTCAGTGCGCTGAGTTTTTTATTTTGGGAGCTATGCATAACCTTTGATGACGAAGTAAACTTGATTTGGAGGTTTGTCGGGACTCTGTTACTCAGTAACACTGACTGAAGCTCTCGCTTGGACAGCAAACCATGGGGTAGCTTGGTCAAATGGTTATTTCTACTCACGAGATACGTTGGCCTGGCATCAATTGCGTACGTCCTTGGTCACTCGAGTTTCAGCCAGAGTATTGGGATAGATCTTCATCTTCCAATCCAGCAGCGGTCGTGCTCTTGGTACTGCTGGTCATAGTTCAGCACTTAGTTGCAGAGAAGCCCTTGCCTTGCAGGTGTCTATGACCCGAATTCTCTTCACGTTGGTCGAGATTATCCTTATGTTGCGGCGTGCGTCCCTTTCGTGCCCCTTCTTATGTCTACCAAGACCGACAGCCTTCGTTCAGTTTACGCGCTCTATAACCGGGACCCTCGAATCGCAGCCTTTCTTGTATTCCTCGCTGTCCTCGGGGCAGTGGTCGCAATTGTCGGACTGAGCAATACTGTCCCAAGCAGCCACTTCGATGAACTATGCCACATAATACGCATAGACACTCCGTTGTCTTCTTTTAGGTGAGCAGCACCATCCGACCGTAAAATGTTGAAACTGACGGCCACTGTAGCTTCGTCTTCGTTGGCACTGAAGGCGTGATTTTGCTGCTGACAATTCTCAAATACATCCATTCCCTTCACAGCATACGAAACTCCACGCCAATAGTCAAGTTAATGCTCCGCGATGGAACACTTGCGTTTTGTGCAGTCACGTGTGAGTCACCATTGTTTTCCTGTGGTCGTCGGCTCGTCCAATGTTCACATCGTTCTAGCCTTATTGATACCGACGTCCGTACTGTTGGTCGTCCACAACGGTGCGCTGGGCTCCGTAACAAATTCGTGTGTCATGGATCCGTCTCTGCCGTCCTATAGTGACCTTATTCATCCTTTACAGATGGTACAACACGGTTCTGTCTTCTGCCGTAAGAATGCTCCGTTTCCCCTGGAATGCCCTACTAAAACCTCAAAACACACGTAGGGATGCAGATTAATCCTCAATATGCAACGTCTGTCGCTGGGCGATCAATGTGAAAGCCATCCAAATGAAACATTACCGATGACCTCGCACATCGAGATTGAACTCCTACCCCGCGATAGGTCTATTGAAGTTATCTAGGTCTTGCTTGAATTCATTCGTATCCTGGGATGCATAATGCAAACATATATCTCGGACCCTTGGTATTCGCATGCACCATCTGTCATAGGGAAAAGCTGCTATGTTGTCGTGTAAACCTTCCTAGGTGGAAGCGCCCACGCCGCCATTCAACGCACGATCTCCGGCATTTTCATTGATCCAGGTTTTTCGCCCACGAAACTATTTGATAGCGAACGATGAGCTTGCTGTCATTGGGCAAAACCACTGGCTCTCAATGCATCCACGATCATTACTAATCCTATACTGTTTGGCACCCACCTTTGTCTAACACTATTTATTATGACAGATGTGGGACTCGAACACATTCTTCTTTGGCACGGTTCCCTTCGATGTCCACTAGCTCACATGATTTTTGATACGAATTTCAGGGCTACCTGACGTATTTATGTGGAGGAACAGAGAGATCAGAAATTCTGAATCCCAACGTCACAGGTACACATTTTGTCTCTGGCAGAGCCGTGGCAATTACCATGGAATTGTATCGACAACTATTTCCCGGTTTCGAACGCGCTCTTCACGCCATTTCCATCTCCCTAACGAGTAACGAGCCTGGGTGATTCAAATAGTTGGCGACCACGCGCATTGGGATTATTGAGCATGGCGTTTGCCAGCCTTGCGCCGTCTCGGCGTCCGAGTAACCGGGATGTGCCGCGGCGCTTCTGTGCCACTACAGGCACCGAGACGTCGATCGACTTCGTGCTGTCCTTTTTGGGGAGAGCTCACGATGTTATTCGCCGTGCCGTGCCTACTGTAACACCGCCGTCAGGTTGCGAGCATAGATCTGTTTTGTGGGTTTTGGCCTGAATGTTGCTCTGGAAATGATTGTGGAAGATTAATTTCCAGGCAGAAGATGGCTATGTAGTCTGTCTCGTTGCACTCGCAAGTTGGGAGTCTGCACTGCAGCACACTGGTAAATTCAAACAGCGTCACGGGTCGGCGAAACTTATTTACACGTGGAGTCTTGCAACCCTGCAAAGACTAATACCCCCTCAAATTCCCATCGTAGAGACAAGGCGGAGTGGCTGATGCCACTCTCCTCCACCCCATGGATAGCCTCCCTCCCCTTTCCCCAGCGGATGCCGATCGACAACTGACTGCAGTCTCCGGTAAGTCTAGTTCGTTTGCGTTGAACGCCCCTTATAATATTTAAAGAAGCCCAGTTAGTGCTCTGAGTTTTCTGTGCTGGGAGTCGTGTATAACATTCGAGGATGAAGTGAAATTTATCTGGAGGTGTGTTATCTCACAGTGTCGCCAGCCGACTGTCTTCTGACGCTGCAACCGAGCAGTAAATCAAACAAGTCGCACATCAAATGGTTATATCTGCTCACGAGATATGTCGGTCTTGCTGCATTTGCGTGAGTTCTCTTCAAATCACTTTTACCGGTCTCTGAAAGACACGGGAGGGGCGATTGTTAACCTCATTTCAGTGGGAATCGTTTCATAGGCGTCGGCGGCAGTCATCCAGCCCTCAGCTGCAAAAGTTTCCTTTCCTATCAAGTAACCATGACTCAAGTTCTTGTCACTTTGGTCCAGACTATACTTATGCTACGAGGCAAGTCCCCGGTAGCTCCCTATCACACATCCTCGATGAATTTTGGGCAGTCTACGCGCTTTATAATCGTGACTATCGAATGGGCTCGTTTCTTGTTCTTCTCACCATTGCTGGAACTATAATTGCAGTAGCTGGGGCGACCTCTACGATACCAAACGCCCAATTCAATGCTGTGTGTGGCATCGTGCACATAGGTTCTGTCATGACATCGTTTCGGTAAACGAGCTATTCCACTGTCGTAGACGTGAGACTGACGTCTATTTAGTTTCGCCTTTGTGGCAATCGAAAGCATACTCTTGCTCCTGACCGTCATCAAGTGTATATACACTTTTAGAGTCACTAGACAACCCGTGCCCCTAATTACGCTATTGCTGCGTGATGGAATGTTAGCGTTTATTGCGATCGTGTGTCAGTCAATTGTCCTTTTTCCATTGCCATTCAACGCAAACTTATATAATCATAGCAATACTTATACCAACCTCGGTTACGTTGGTTGTCGACCATGGGAAGTTCGTTTCAATGGTCGCTCCGTGTGTCTTCTGCGTCTATCTGAACTCCCGCATGGAGCTGATGCCTTCCCTATAGGTGGTTTACCGCGATATTATCTTGCGCTGTAAGCTGCTTCTCGTATTCCAGAACACAGCACTCATATGGAGTGGACAGGGTTGCAGATTGATCATCAACATGCAGGAACTGACACTGACCGATGACCAAACACAAGACGCAAAGACACCATCATTGATCACCTCGCGCATCGAAATCGGCCCAACCTGGCACACCGACGCGTGTACAGAACAGCGTGACACTTGATGCCATCCCTTGCTCTATATTCTGCTATCGCATATCGCACACTCCAACACTCGATGATACATACTGCTAGACCATTCGGTTCTGAATTACAGGATAGGCTGCCGGAGCCTGTTAATCGATTCAGGTGCATTGCAAAGCGCCACGTACACGCTTAGGCGGCTTTCTGCGCCTTGTGTCACATAGGAATGTACTACGAGGACTTCTGTGGTATAGTTAGCAGGGGATACATAAGTTATCACATCGGGGTGGACTTGCGACTCCAGAGTCGAATGACTTGCATGAGTATGTACCCTTACCCTTATCCCTACATCACATTTCGGATTTCATGTGGGTGAAGTAAGGCCGCAGGCCAACAAAACGACGCGACGGTATGGTCACTGGCAGCCTTCTTCGTGATTTTGCAATTGCCAAGCCATAGAATTGCCCGAAGGAGCAGCGCCTCGTATGTTGGGTTAGGGTTGGTCACTTCACCTGCAACAACCTGCGACCCGGAAGCTTTCACTTCGGTACCAGCTCGTCGATTGTATACTACGATGAGTACAACAAGATTGAAGCGGAAGCTTGGGGATCTTGGCATAGACCCTGCAAGCAAGAGAGCGAACGAATCCTTCTGCTTGGTACGCCTTTCCTGAAGCACAGGCGTTGTTTGCCCTCATTTCTTCGTGTGATGAATCAGATTGGCACTCCACTTCCTCCCCTCGAAAAATCAAAGGATACTGGCGAGTTTGTACCGCTCTGGAAGCAGGAGGTATGTCTTTCTCTGCTCCTACTCCGAAGTGCACTCGCAAAATTTCTACCGCTAGGTGAGAGATGAGAAGGGTCGTAGGAGGCTACATGGCGCTTTCACCGGCGGCTTCTCAGCAGGATATTTTAACTCGGTAGGATCTAAGGAAGGTCTGTCCTTAGGCTCCCCAGGCTCTTAGAACTGCATGCCCAACTGCATGGCGTTTTGACCTTTTGCAGGATGGGCGCCCTCGACGTTCGTATCCTCGCGTTCCGACCGAGCCAAGAACCGCGCAGCGCGCCCGGAGGACTTCATGGACGAGGAAGATCTTGCTGAAATACGCGCGGACCAGAATCTCGTTGACGAACATGAGGAGATGGATCTTCTTGGTGGGACACAGGCTGAGATGAGCAAACGTGGCCAAGTCGACGATGGCGAGAAAGAGTATACATTTCAATTATTTATCTCGGCTGATTAGTGCTCAGTCTCTCTTTCTCAGTGCAATTACCATGGCGCTCGAGCAGTCTCTGCTTCCCGCACCCAAAGATTCCATGGGAGCTCGAATACTGAAAAAGATGGGCTGGCGCTTGGGGCAGGGCATTGGCCCTAGGGTGACCTGGCGACAGCACGAGATTCAATATGGCCGTAACCCAGGTGCTGATTCTATGGAGGTGGACGAGGAGGCGAAGAAGCATATGTATCCGTCCCGTGATACCCCACTACTCATTGTTGACCGGAAGGACAATTTCCATGGACTCGGCTACGAACCTGGACTTGGCCTCCATGCGAGCTTGGGTGCTCAAGGATCAGACGGCAGTGGAGGAAACAAAGGGCCAAAGCTAGCCGGTGAGTCTCGCCCGCAGAGTCCTTGTATGTCAGAGATCATCTCATTTGTCACCGGTAGGCGGCTTCGGGTTGGGAGCACTGAACGACGCGGATGAGGATGACCTAGATGTTTATGACAGCTCTAATGCCCATGAGCGGAATAGGACGGCATATGACGCTAGTGATATGTATGACGACGAGCGCATTGTTATGGGTACTACACGGCGCAATCCGCCAGTAGGTAGAAATTCCGCAAAGGCACAACCACCTCCTGTAAGCGTTACTTTCTTCCCTGACCACTTCGGTGCAGTTCAGCTTATACATTCTAGAGACCAGCTTTGGCCAGAGGCGCGTTTCGTGATGGTAAACCTCCGGTGGAAGGGTTCATTGTCTCTGATAAACCGGTCGCTGAGGATTTGGTGTGCGTAAACTCTTAACTGTTACTATACCACTAGCTGATTTCGCTCGTTGTAGGTTCCCGATACCGGATGTTCCACCGGGATGGACACCGAACCCCAGGCGAGTCTGGGAACAGGAAAAACTTAAGGAGGGTGATAAGGAGAATCTTTCGACCGGGCAACCCCCGTATATACCCTCACAACCACAGACACATGCCCAGTGGAAGACTGGCATCTCAGCCGATCAGGTGCGTCGTTTTGATCCTCCGGTGCAATTTCACTATACTGAAAACAACACCACCAGAGAGGGGCTGTATTAGGCGAAACACCTCTTGCCGCTGGTCCTCGATCAATTTTTGAGTACATATCAAAGAAAGATCAAGAGCGCATTAAAGATGCCGCTGCCGGAAGGTTCGGACCTCCCTCAACCCCTGACTCCGTGCCACAAGCATCAAGCACATCAGTGCCAACTCTCCCACATACAGAGGTGCATGTCGCACAAGCCGCGCTGCGCGGATTCCAACCGTTCACATCGGACCCCGCCAAACAGGCGCGATATACCGCATATCTACATGCCCACGCTGACCCAGCTTCGGGCGCTACAATACCCGCACGACTTTCAGACCAAGATGCCGAAGCCTTTGCGAAGGAGATGAGGGATTACGCGAAAGCCGCGGCGTTGTTTCGTCCTATCTCAGGTGCGATGGCCGGGCGTTTCACCAGTGCGGCGGTTTTGGATCTTGGGCCAAAGATCGTTGAGGGATTGCATACGCCTACTGCAGAAGCCGAGTGGGATGGTGAGAGAGAGCAAATGGACGTTGATGAAGTGAAGGTGGAAACGAAAGAAGAGGACCCGAAGGTGCATGCGGCACGGGTAGGGATGTATGGTCCATTGACACGGGAAGTCAAGCCGTGGCAGCCTGCACGCTTACTTTGCAAGCGCTTCGGGGTGAAGGACCCCAATCCCGAAGTCGCCGCAGAGAAGCCGATGCCTTCAACCTCGTCGGCCCCAGCCGAGTTCACTACGGATTCTGCGGCTTCCGGCGCCGTTTCAGTGGCGCTGAGCACGAGCGGGGCGGGGGGCGCAAGAAACGGCAAACGCGATTTGGAAAATATTGGGCTTGGGGAGGATGATGGCCAGGGGGATGACGTTCTCACTTATGAGAGACCAGCCATGGATGTCTTCAAGGCCATATTTGCGAGCGATGACGAGGATAGCGATGTTGACATGGACGGAGGCGACCATGTTGAGGGGAAGGAGCAGCGTCAAGAAACACCCACACCTGCATCACCCGCTCCAGCTAAGCAAGTTGATGTTGTCCCATCGACGTCCACAGTCATACCCCAACCAAAGCCCAGTGTTGTCTCTGAAGTGGTTGATCTAACTTCGTTCAAGCCGACTTTCATCCCCCGCGATTCTAAATCCAAGAAAGCGAAGGGCGGGGAGTCAGAAGCGAAGGACAAAAAAGACAAGAAAAAGAAGGGTAGCACGAAAACTGCACTTGTCTCATTCAATCTTGACGAGGATGGTGCGGAGTCGCTGTCGCTGTCGGTTTCGCAGCAAAAGCGTCGGGATCGGGATCGGGACCGACCGAAGAAGAAGAAACGGAAAGACAAGGAGGGCAGAGCCGATGATGACGAGGAGGACATGTGGGTAGAGAAGCCGCCGCCGGATATTGTGAAGGGGTTGCCAGCAAATATTCCGCCGGATGATACGTCTGACAGTGCTGAGATCCGGCAGGAAGACACGGGACTACCTCGGGGGAGGAAGCGGGCTATAGACTTCATGTAGTACGGTCAGCCATCCACATTTTGATTTATCATGGTAACAGGCGACACTCTTCCTTGCGTCCACCTTGTTCTCCTCAGACCTCCCATCAAGGATCCGTGGCTTCTACGCTCAGTTTAATGGGACTCTTGGCGCGCAGCCTTTTACCAATACGATGACAACAGGCGTCAACGGGAACACTGTCCTGCTGGCGACAGAGCGATGATTCGGGATTCATATCTGGGCGCGGCAACTCCATCGGGTATGTCACGAAGTCCAGCGCTCGCCGACGACTTGCACCATATCTATTAGCAGACTTGAAGCTTCACATTCTCATTTCAGCACATATACCACGTCACTGAGTGCAAAATGGCTTTTAGTCCCAATAACATTCGTGTGCGGGCGAATAGTCGTCTGTCTGGGACACAACCCATCAGGTGCTTGCGTAAAAGATGCCCAGACCCGGACAGGCCTTTACTCCGATCCGACTTCGAGTGTGAAGCGCTGCGCCTTCTCTGGATTTTTTACCGTATTTAGGAAGCTCTGCCTGTGTCATTTCCTCAAGTGACTACTTGAAGGATATCTCTGCGTTCTGCTTCCTCTTTAAGGTGGGTGTTCACCGGTCTGTTCATTTCCGCACACCGGTTTATTCTTCGGAAATTCCAAACATCAAAGGCAACCTCCATAAGATGTGGCTGGAATGATATCAAACTAGTTCATCTTCAACAAGTACAGGGTCTCTCACGATACGGACTGCGGCTCGAGGTGAGGCAAAATACCCACGTCTATCTCTGCGCCCGCCGGTCTTTGGCGCTTCAAACCGGCCCTCATCCCTGTCTGCCCACAAATGGTCCCACCGCTGGTGCCGGGCAGGCCCGGGCGGCAGTCAGAATGTGACACTTGGCAGTGGTATTTTTGGGTGTATCTAGGGGGCGCATCAGAGTTGGATTCTCAGTTACCAATGGTTGCATGTTGAAAACATTGACAGCAAGTCTGGTCTGCCTTCACGCGGCAGGGAGCACCCATGTGGTGCATCTTGCAGTTGCGTGGAGTCTGGACGGTTCACGTGCCCAGTTTGGGCCAATTGATTCCCAGAATCGCGGGCTCTGCGCTGCCTCGATGGGGTTGCTGCCCGTCTCAAGGAGGGGCATGTAAACATCGTTCGTGGCAGGCAGTCAATGGATCAACATATCGACATCTTTCAGTGCTAGGGTGAGTTAGAGTCTGCTCGTTGTTCAGGTGTGCTTATAGTTATTCTCTTGGTAGAATTAATGAGGCCCAATCTAAACAGCGTTCGCGCCACTCTCGAACTCCCGGGGCGGTATGTACCATCACTGTCATGCTCCGATCGATAACGTATCCCAAGTGCTAAGTATCTCCGCATCACAGCCTCACTACTCCGTCCGAGACATCGTGAGGTGTTCGTATGGACGGGCTTGTTTGGAAAAACAGCGCTGCGCGCCGCAAGGCACAGATCGGTCGCTGAACATCATACCAGGCGGTGTAACAATCGAGAGCAGCGGATAGTAAGATGATTTACAGTCAAGTCAACTGATGTTGCCGATTTCGATTGAGCCCAATTTGATGGTGAATTTGATGTTTGTGAGCGACTAACAGTCTAAATATAGAATCGGGAACGTTCAGAGCCATGTTCAGCCGCTCCTCGCCCCAAGCTCTACAGCTTACGAGGTAAGATCCTAGACCTGAAGGCTGCGTAGAGTCCACAAACATCAAGAAACAAGAGACACAGCCAATCTATCTGACTGTGGATTACCATACCCGCACCGTGGATCGAGGAACTTGCCTCAGCGTCTCCCGAATTAAATTTCCCTGGTTCCGAACACTCTTATCGCTATCTGGTTCCTGTATACTCCCAGGCACCACTGCCATGTGCAGGAGAAGCGCTGGATACTTATGGGCGATTGGGGATGACGCGCTCCCAGAGTTATCCCCCTTGCTCTGCTCACTGCGGTTTCTGCGCGCACAACTTACAGCGCTCTAGGATGAGCAGCACAGACCACGACATCGAAAAGTCTCAAGATGGGGGTAGCGTCGAAGTCTACCCTATTTCGGACGAAAATAATCGCTTCGATGTTGCCTCCATTGATCTCGTGCAGCGACGACTTAAACAACGTCATGTGCAAATGTACGTCGAGCTCCGAATGTCGAAGATGACTTGAACTAGTTTGCTCATATTGTCACTGGCTATAGGATTGCTGTGAGCCTTGTCCACTTCAAATTGGCACCTCTCATACGTTGTGTTGCAGATTGCTGGTACCTTAGGAACTGGGTTGTTCCTGGGTTCTGGTCAAGCACTGAGTGGTGCAGGACCCTTAGGCGCGCTCATTGCCTATGCGCTCGTTGGAACCGTCGCATATTCGTGCGCCCTTTTGCCTCGGTGCCTGTCGGGAGTGTACTCATACGCTGAACAGGTCGCTATGCTCTATCGGCGAGATGACCTCTCATGCGCCGATATCAGGGACATTCCCCCATTTTGGTTCGTTAAAGCGATTTTCCGTTTCGTTATGCTGAGGCTCCTCCCTTTTCTATCCAGCCGCCCGATGGGTGGACCCCGCCTTAGGATTTGCAGTAAGTCCAGTATCAGTTTCCTGTCACATTTCACCTCTGCTCACTTTGCCCGCAGGTCGGATGGGTATGTTTTCAATCGAACTTTTACTGTGCACCAACTCACCGAGAACAACGCACGATGTTGTAGAATTATTTCTATGTACGTTTCCTTTGATTCAGCCAAGTTCAATTCAAAATTTTTGACCTGATATCAACAGACCAACGTGTAAGGAGTATCTCCCCATTCATGTTCTCGACGCGCGATTCTCAAAGTTGCTTCCTCATACAGCATCACGGTTCCGGTCGAGGTTTCAGGTGCTCAGATTCTTATCACGTACTGGGACTCAAACGTAAGTGATCCATGTCAGTGTCGAGATCGGTAGGCGTTGAGAGCGAATGGCAACCCTATACAGCCAAACCACGCCGGAATCTACATTGCCGTCATATGTATAGGAGTTTCTGCTATCAACATATTTGGTGTTCGGTAAACATATTCCTCGCCAAAACTATATATTTCCTTCTCAACCATCGACGTTTGCAGGTATTTTGGAGAAGGTAACTGATCATGCAGAGTCCAGTATTCAGGCTCTGCTGAACTTGTTCTGAATAGCGGAGTTTCTCTTCTCTCTCATTAAATGTAAGTTGTATCGGCTTCCACATACAAATGACTGTACTGAACTCACTCTGACAGTATCGATGATCACCGGCTTAATTCTCCTTGGAGTCATGTAGGAAATTGCAAACCCTGGAGATCTGCATCGCTGATAAACGGATTAATTCTAGTATTGACGCAGAACCCGGAAATGGGCCGGGTGGAGGACGACTCGGTTTCCATGTTCGCTTTCCCCCATCTCTTGTCGTTGTTTAACCTTACTTACCGACCTCAATCCAGTACTGGAACGATCCTGGCGTGTTTAACGGTGCTGGACTCGAGCCTTCCCACATCGGACTAGATCGCTTCCTTGGCATATTATCCGTGCTTGTCCAGGCCGCCTTCTCGTTCCAGGGAATGGAAATTGTTGCCATGTAAGCTGAAGACCAGGGTACATGGCGGTTTTCTAATGAGTATTATGTGCAATAGTGCCGCCTCAGAGACGGAGAACCCTCGCCGGAACATCGCCAAAGCTGTACGAAGGGTGTTCTATCGTATATGTATCTTCTACGTCAGTCACGTATGATTTCCCTTGCCACTCCAGCTTGTGACAATACCCCACCAGATTCTTGGCATTTTCATTACTGGGCTTCTCGTTCCGTACAACGATCCCAATCTACTGCAAAGTGAGCCGCCCCACTTTTGTACTTGTCACCCTTGGCTTATTACTATATGGGTTCAGCTGCTGGGACTGCGGCGGATTCCCCCTATGTGATAGCCATGACCCGTGCAGGTATTAAAAGTGAGGACACCTTTTTCTCCATATTTCTGACCACCTCAACGGACGATCATCCTCTGTTTAGTCCTGCCGGGCATCATCAACGCTGGTATCATGACGAGTGCCTTCTCTGCCAGTAACTCCTTCCTATTCTGTTCCTCTCGTATCCTCTACGGTCTCGCGCTTCGTGGTCAAGCTCCTCGCATTTTTGCATATTGCACCAGGAAGGGCCTTCCAATCGTTGCCATCCTCTTTTCTGTGCGTGCCTGTCTGTAGGCTCTGTATTGACCGATGTTTAAAGCTCCATGTTCCTTCCTCGCAGGCCGCATTCTCGTTTTTATCTCTCATGAGTATATCCAACGGCGCGGAGACGGTCTTCACGTGCGCTTCTTGCTTTCAGTCCTGGTATTTTCAACGGTTGACGAGATGGTTTCATTATAGCTGGTTCGTCAACCTGTCGACCGTTGGCGGCTTCTTTAGTTGGGGGACTATCAACTTGACTTACTTGTTCTTCTGTACGTGCTTTCCTCATTGTACTTCCGAGTCCGACCCTCATCGCAGCACTTTCACTCGACCCACATTCGTGCAGACCGAGGTATGAAGGCTCAGGGAATCGACCGCAAAGAGTTGCACTACTGGAGTGGTCTTCAGGTACATTTACTTTAATCCGTCGTCGGCCTGCCGAATTGAATGCTGACACTCTCACCTGCCATGGCAGCCATACCTCTCGATCTGGGGTTTCACGTGGTGCTCCATACTCATTCTTATCAACGGATTTGAAGTCTTCTGGAACTTCACTGCTGCCAAGTTCCTCACTGCATGTCAGTCCACCCTTCCATAAACCCAGGTGTTTTTCTGATTCCGCTGCTGTTGGGATACAGATATCAACATCCCGCTTTTCTTTATCCTTTACGCGTTCTGGAAGATCACCAAGAAGACGAAAGTGTGGGATCCATCCAAGATGGACTTCTACACTGTAAGTTGTACTGCGTTAGAGCTTTGTTGCTGTGACTGACTCGTTGCGTTGCCAGGGTATTCCACCTCCCGAAGAAACGGAATCGCCAGAGGTGCCACCCCATAACTTCGCGGAAAAGGTCGCCGCAGTGCTTTTCTAAGTCCCAGGTGTAGAGATCAGCAGATGTTGGACCATCTTGTCACTTTTACCCTTAAATATATCTATTGTTTTCGTCGACTCCTTGTAATAGTCCTGCCAGGACAAGGGTATTTACCTGCTTGCAAATTGCGCAGTTGCTCGGATCACGTGAGAAACTTTCAAGCATTGCAAAATGTCATGAAAAGATCATTAGAGAGACTCTATGTGACAAAGGAGCGAACGGAGGGACGTGTACAGATTAGCAGCGCAGTAAAGCAAGAACATAATTCCGTGGGATACATAGACAGCGAAACGAGGGTGACTAGAAGGAAGACTAGAGTCTGTGTCATCTCCAGGATGTAGTGGGCGCAAGGTGGGGAGAGTGTGGCGGAGAGGGGGATTGTACAAATGACGTGGAGTTGGATGGCGATGCCAAAGACCCAGGAGGATACAATGGCACTGTCGGCGTGAGCTCAAAAACGTGCTGGACGACAGCGCGCGGCCGAATACCAGATCCGCTTTGGGGTTCAGGAACGGTCATTACCCCGTGTATTCGTGGATCAAGGCTCATAGGTTGGTGGAATCCGTCTGATCCGCTCAGGGATGTCCCGCTCGAGCTTCCCCGGCCATCCCAGATACAGCGAATCTCGTTGCCAGGAATGATCTGGGCTAGAAGGCCAGTAGGTGCGTGCCTTACTTCGATGAAGCGCGAATCGAAGAGGAGAACGTAAGGCCAGTGCAGCGCTACACGCTCTGCGGTTCCCTCCCACTCAATCGTTCCGGCAGTGCGGGTCGATTCCCCGTGCTTGTTCACATATATACCAAATTCTGCAACAAGAGTTAGTCCATGATATTCCTGTATTGTTGTCAAGGAAAGTTAGTGCGCGTACCATCATAACACAGTAGGAATTCGTTGTCAACACGGAACATCCCCATTGGTCTGCAAGACTCGCAACGTTTGGCTAGTCTTTCATTGCGATCATCTCGCAGCGGGATTGTGACACTCTTGAAGCTAGGAAAAATTCAACCTTGGAACCACCATCCGAGGAAGGTTCACGTACTCTGTAAGGTCCATGATCTCAAAACCTTTTGTGCAGAGAATCGCAATCTTCGCTTTGAGGAACACAAGGTCGAACGACTCGGAGGGCAGGAAAAATTCCTATTGAAATTCAATTGTGTCAGCGCTAATTGATAGTGATCAACAGTAGCGAGAAGCTAACCCTGTACAGGCGGAACCATTCAGATCGTGCGGGGCGTATACCGAAGCGGGAAGTAAATGAGGCTGGTGCCTTGCTCCTCTCGTTGATTTTTTCGACCACGGGTTCAAGCACGCGGAAGACGCTGTCAAGCTGACGAGGGAAATCGATCAGCTGCATGTGAGCAAAGAGGTAACGAAGGAACTGACCCCTTTCTTCTTCATATAGATCACTAACGTTCGACCTCCAAGATTACCAACGCTGAAAAAGTGCACATCCCTTGTGCCGTTGACTCTTTGGGGTGTTTGAGAGGTGTGAGCGCTTTGAGGGGATGATGGCACAAGTGCCTCGATGTGATAGGCAAATAACGCCTGTACAAATTCATTGTTTAACGAGCCATAGGGATCTCTGGGAGAACTACATACTTTATCTGCCAACACAAGGAACATCCCAAAGTCCTCGAGCATTGCGCACTGCGTGACCATCTTTAGGTGAAGAACACGGCGCATAGCTGGAAACGGGCGTCAGAATAGCCAACATCATCAAACATCAGTATACTGACAGCGGGAGTCGTGTCTGAAACCAATCCATACGCCTTCTGCGCAACCAATAGCCACCAGAGCCCGTCCGTCCGCAGTTGCTGTAATAGCTTTGTCAGACTCGACAAGGTCGGTGGGTTAATGTACGCACTGAATGGCACAGAACAAGTGACCTTGCCGGTGAGTGAGTTCTCATGGTTCCAGGAGGGAGTGGCCGTGCCCGTGGGAATGGATGGCATGAGGAAAGTGTCAGTGCTGAGCGCCTCCAGCTCGAACACTTTGTTCGACTCCTGGACAACCTTACGCAAGCCAATAGCCTCTTCGAGCTTCTGCTTCCACTCCGCTCTAGCCTGTTGAGATTCCGTGAAGAGTGTATGCAATCCCCCAAGCCTTCCGTTGTGGTGAAAGGTGCATGGGTAGACAGCACGGGAGTCTCCCGCGCTTTCAGGTACGCTGCCTGGCGTTGAAGGGCCTGCTTGATCAACGTGCCGATTGCCCGTAAAACCAAGTCGCAGTATACCCGCACTGCGCTGTGTTGGTGGGTCCGTGAAGCTTGCTAACGTCAGTAGATCTAGCGGAATTGGCTACAGTACGACTTGTTCAGTTGTGTACAAGTGCGAGCTGATAAGTAATCGTACCCGTCGATTGACATTGTACTTTGTGACGCCATCCTTTTCCTTGGGTTTGGTCATCACCACTAAAACCAGCTTGAGCGCCTGCCGTGCACGCTCGACAAGTAGGGACCTACAGTAGTTATCGAACAGAAGGACGAAAAGTTCGCTCCAGCCATTCCATTCAATGCTGGTGTCCGGCTGACGCAACAGCTTTCCCGCGTGTATCAAGGACCGGTTTTCGTTAAGTAGATCCATGTCCTGTGCATAACATACGTCGGTAGAAACACAAAGATGGATATTCTGGGGCTTACGACCGCTTCTCCTGGCTTGAAAACGAGATTTGCATTATAGCACCATAGCTGCACTTTCTGCTTAGCCGACTGAACACCGGGCTCCGTTTCTTTCCCTAATGCCTTAATTATCTCGAGAACCTGCGGGATCGCCTCTCGGTCTTCGTGACCAGCAGGAGTCTCCTCTAAGATGCCCTTGAGCAGGAGCTCATACCGAAGGAGTCGAGGTATGGGACGATTGACGAAGCTTTTCATGTCAAGGCGGTGAGCATCAGGGTGACGGACGCATTGCTGATGCACGACATTAGCATCCAAGTCGGTTCAAGAAAGTGATTTAATGCCTACGTCAACGAAAATTTTGAAATCGGCGTTGTTGGCCATCTCGTCGTCTATCCGATAAGCAGCAATTGGGTAATTGGGAATATAGTCCATGTAAGCGTCTCTGAAGTTTAGAGCCGCATCGAGCATTGGAGCCGTAATGCTTTTGATCGTGGGGTGCTCTTCCCGTTGTATCTCGTGCAGGTGCTCCAGGAGTTTGCGATGATGCGCATGGAGTTCTGCGAAATTATGGAAGACGTCTGTGATGAATCCGTTCAGTCGATCCCGTTGAATGACCGGAGGCTCTTGTTCCCGCAATGGTATTATATACATCTATATGGGAAGGTCCATCATAATCGTGAACCCAAAAAAAGCAGTGGTGTTACGCACTGCTTCGATGTTCTCCAAATCCTTGACGTAGGCCATTTCCCCTTTGATGAGCTCGAAGATGATCCTAACAGGACTAGTCAGCGTCCGCCAAGAGGGCTCCTATGAACTAGATCCTTACGACTGGCGCTTCGCTTCCCCTTTGAGACTCTCCCGCACATCTTTGGCAACCAAATCATGCCACTCCCACTTGCCAGTAGGACCTTTCCCCATCGCCGTTTGGAATGTGCGCAGCTGGGACACGTTTTGCAGGTTTTTGATCGCCTGGATGGCTTCTGCTAGGTAATAGGCATCCGGATTGCCTTCGGTCGTCTCGTTCATGATGGCTTCAAGCGCGAGGGGATATTTCTGCAAATGCTCCGATGGTCGTGTCAAGAAGTGCTTGAGGTCCAACCGACGAGAATCTTGTTGCTTCGCAGACTGTCGCGAGCACTCCTGCATCAAAGTATAAGGAACAAGGCTTGCAGTCAATCAGAGTCTTTGATCATACCTCCAAAAACAGGCGCAGCTCAGCGTTAGCCTCCATTTCGTCCTTGAAGCGCTTTTCAGCCAATGGAAGATGGCCAACGTATGTCGGATACGCATATCGAAACTCCCTCGCAGCATCGACGAAGACATCGCCGATCCTCTGAATTATCGGAGCCTGCTCACGCTGCCGGACGTACATTGACTCTAGCAGGCGCCTGTTGCATTCACGAAGATCCAAGATATTGCCAAACACTTCCTCAATGAATTCGTCCAGTTTGTCCGGCGCCATGACCAACGGGTTCGCCCTCCGAAGAGGTTTAATAAAGAGCTGGAAGGGCGAAGCGTTAGCTAACCTAGGTGTGCTAACGCACTCCCACTTACAGCCTCGACCGTATCTAGATCCTGGACGTATTGCTCTTCCTGACTGATGGTCTTGTGGATGATGCTACAATTGGCCATTCAGTAGGTGTAAAGCTCGCCCAGGGGACATGCAAACAGCGTACGTTTGACGATGGACCTCACTCTCAGGAAGCGTTCTCAGGATGGTCGGGTCAACCGAATTGAGCCATTCACCAGCCTGATTAGTATTGTCAGAGATAATCGACGAATCGTTTCTGGTGAAATTTCGCTCACATGAGGCGCTTCAGGCTCAGCTATTGGGCTCGGCTCAACAGCCTGTGCGGCTTGCTGTTGACCACGAGTGAGCTTGTGTACGCCAAAGGAGGGAGACTACAGACCCTTCGTGGACATGCAAACGAGTAGCAAGGGTCCTCTTCGCTACAGCTGGAGGAGTAACACTTCGTTAACATCGTAATCACCGCCGTAGGCAGTTCTTCTCTCTCCCGGTGCGCCTCCGAATTGCCCTCTACATCGTCCAGGAACATGTAAACGTCCTCCACACCATCCTGTAGAAGCTTGTCGCCCCATTCCACTTCGTAGAAGAACAGTTGGCGGTGGAGACTACGAGCCACTTGAAGCGCCGCGCGTCGGTCTGTTGTAGAGACGCCGTGGTTGATGAGTAGCTCTCGTTGTATTTGTGATTGGATCGTCGACTGGTTTACCATCCAATCAGTTCACTGTGCCAAATTTCACGAAACCACATTTCGAATACAACTTACGACGATGTCTTTACCAGTAAACGCCCGAGGGTAGGGAATGCTGCTTTTGACATGGGTGCCCCTGGGGACTTTGTCACGCAGCCGCACCGCAAGATGGGACAAAAGACTAAAGTTGACGAATCGGTCCGGATCAGGATCGTCGCTCTCCGAAAAGAAGTCGTCATCGTCTTCGTACTGCTCACCAGAGGGCCTGGGCATACCCTCGCCAGCACCATAAGTGCTACGCTGAGAGCCCATATCGCCCTGAAATCCGCTGCCGGAGTCTTGGTAGGAATGCTGTTCGAGAGCACGGTTTCTCGCGGAGGGACCAGCGGTTGGGAACCCATATGATCCCACAGAGCCTTCCCTGTTGAGCGCAGGCGAAACACTCCTCATCGTATCGCGCATATCGCTGTATGTCGTTGCTGAGGTGGTGGACGACAAATTCCGCAGTAAGGAATCTGTCTGCGTGGTTGATATCGTGGACCCTATGGATGCCCCACGGCCCAGCTGTGCCTCTGCGTCTTGGGGATCCCCTACAGCACATGAGTCTAGGGGGGAAAGCCAGAATTGATGAGATGGGTACTGACTGCGTAAATTGTATTCCGGTGAATGGCGGAGGTCGTTGACACGAGAAGGAACTGCAGGGCCGTTGCTCCCGTCGACTCTGTACTGCGTTTGGTAGGTGTCAGTCGGACGATACGGATCTGAAGGTTGAGTGCGGTGGGCTGGGCGGCTCGTCGAGATATCATCTGTTGCAACGTATAGGTCTTCTGACGAGGATACATCATATCGGCTGTTGTAACCTGGGATTTTGGGCGCCAGCGCCCCAGGAGGTCTCGCAGAAGGTTTCCTAGCAAGTTGATCTGCAGATAGGTTAAACCCTCGATGTTCTACGTTCCAATCAGTCATACATCGCACATAGGAGGCGAAGGCCTTAGCAAAGCGTACCATTCGAACCATTGGTGTGTGAAGGAACAGCAGGAACCGGCTTGTCGGCGTACGAGTTGGGGAACGCTGGCTTTCCTGTGGTAGATGTAGGAGAAGTGGAGGAACCGGTGGAGGGGCGACCTCCATGATAACCGTTGGTTGGCACGCCCGGCGCCTGCGGAAGCTGACGAGGTCTGAACGACAAATCAGAATGAGGACAGAGATATTAAAAGGCAGTGACCTACTCATTCCAGTTCGCAGTCTCCGGACGCGATGACGTTGCGGATCCAGGAGTTGGGTCACTTGTGTATGGGTGTGGTTCAGGCATGCTCATAGGAGCTGGTGCCGAGGCATTTAAGCCAGGGGGCTGCGGCAGTGGTCGCAGTCTACGTTGCGTTGGAGATTGAACCGCGTCTGGGATGGGCCGTTGCTGTTCAAAATTACGCGCGGGTTGAGTGGCCGGGTGAACAAGTGCTACACATAACCGTCAGTCAAACCGACAACGGGACATATCCGCAGTCCGCAATTTGTACCTGACATACCGGGTCGTGCATTTCGCGAGCTCGATGTTGGAGATGATACACTATCGATTTCGTTATAGATTCCATTGGAAAATGGACCTCGGCTGTTCGAGGAGATTGCACTCGTTGGAGAGCGCTCTGTGGTGGGAGAGGTTTCTTCGCCAAAGATCCGCCAAACTTCATCGTACAAGTGCTGGAGATCTTCGTCCCCCGGCGGTGGTGCTCGAACGGTAGACTGAAGCGTAGACATCCCCGGTAGCTATGGTCGAATGAAAGTTTCAGAAGAGCTGATCGCTTGCTACTAGTGGTTTCAACGATCCAAATTGCGACGAATTACCGGGAAATCGCCAAGCTTGAAGAATTAGAGAAGATACAGACTATCCGTAGCAGAATATAAGCCAGTGCTTGATTCCAGGAAATGGCTTTAGCTACAAGAACGAGTCTGACGTTGGAGAGAATGTCACGGTGCGCTTGGAAGGCCTGCAACCAATAATTCACATCGGGAACTCGGCTGGATGCGGACCCCGATTCACATCCGCTCACAGCCAAGAAGCCCTTACTTACTCACTCACAATCACACAAAATAACTATACAACACTCGTGTTATTCTTAGTTTCCAAAGGTAGCGAAATCACTATAGACCACAGCTTTACACGCTGATACGACGAACTTGGTGGTTATTCCTGGTCACAGACCCCCGAGGAGACCCCAAGAAACAGATCGTTGCCACTGCCAGCCTGTGCCATCAATAGATCTTCCTCGAATCTTATCAGAGGAACCAGTGCTTGCCAGTGCTGCGAGACTGAAACTCCACTCTCCGATTAATCCCTCAGGACCGAGGACTTCATGCAGGAGGAACGTGCCAAGCCTGCACGCATACCAAAATTGACATCGTCAGTGCACGACATAAACACAGAGAAACCTCCCTTCGGCTCAAGGTAGGGATCCTCGTGCAATTGGTCTCCAAGCTAGCGCTCAAACATCCGTTGCAGATTCCTGACGGAAAACTCTGATGTGTGGGCCCAGAATGCATGGGATCACGTCCCGCCTCCTGATGATCAAGCTGAGGCGATTGCCATGTCGTTAGCTAAGCAGCGTCTAGCGCCGGTCCCAGACGAAGAAAAAGCGAAATATAACGAGAAGCCCGCAAGGCATTGGTTTGCTTATAGTTCACCGCCAACGAGACTCCTCCGTCTGACTGGACTTGAGAAGGGACAATTTCTACAAAACTAACGCAAATAACTTCTTTCGAAATCGGAACTGGTCTGTACCTGCGATTTTCAGGATGTCGTATTGTCCTGCTCAATACACAATATTATGTAGGTTGCATCTCGAATTCCCCGAATTGCTAGCGGCAGCTGAACCAGAGGTGCGTTGACGGTTTCCATCGCCAGGATATCTCTCCTCACGTCTGATAGGCTGGCGAGATCACCATATGCGAGATCGGCTGTGGTGGGCTCAGTTTCTGTCGATAATATGATCTAACATCTGAAATATTCCTGAGGTGCTGGAAATGCTGCCTTTCCTCTTCTCTCCGCGAATAAGAACCCGAAACTCACCATTCGTGCGTACGATTATTCGTCTCATGCCGTCAAGCTGGTGCAGGTAAGCCAAACTGTTTCTTTCAGCATTACACCTACATTGACATCTATATCCTGAAGACGAATTCTCTATATGCATCTCCGCCTATCGGGTCGATACACGCCGCAGTCTGGGACCTTTCATCCCCGGATACTCTCCCAACGGGCGTCGATCCCGGAACAGTGGACATGATTGTTCTCGTGTTCGTCATGAGCGCGCTTCATCCGGATGAATGGGGTAGAGCCATGGCAAACATTCACAAGGTAATCAACACGTCTCTTATCCTCACAAGTACCCAACCACGATTGCAGATGCTTAAACCGGGAGGCCGTGTCCTCTTCCGCGACTACGGAAGACATGATCTCACCCAACTCCGCTTCAAGTCTGGACGCCTCCTGGATGACAACTTCTACATTCGTGGTGACAAGACTCGTGTATACTTTTTTGAGTTAGGTATGCGTTGAGCCTCGTGTACATGAGTGACCATTCGGTGCCGATGTTCAACGTGACTTTGTTGCAGACGAGCTTGCGCTACTTTTTACAGGTTCACGAGCAACTGATGCACAGAAAACCGCTGCAACTAAAGAAGTCATGGAAGAGATCGAGGGAGAGAATGACGCTGCAACGGCCCCGCCACATGCGTCGGCCTATGACACATCACATCCACCCTCGCCACCGATCGAGTTCTCTCCAGCCCAGCGTATCATCCCGAAGTCCGAAGAATCAGACACCACCCACCCTCAACCTCAAACTATTCACCCTAACCTCCTTCGTCCCCTGGCATATTGTCCATCACATCCCCTTTTTGCTATTGAGCAGCTTGGCGTAGATCGTCGGTTGCTCGTGAACCGTAAGCGTCAGCTGAAAATGTATCGGGTATGGATGCAGGGCAAGTTTCAAAAGCTGGCGTAAAAATGATGTCGTGTCGCTGTGCATATGTTGAAACTGTAACATGATCCCGCCAAAACGCGCGTCCAGCACTCGTTCGATAAAACGTCCTGGTAGCGACTAACCGGACGGACACTGGCAGCGAGCGGAACGTCCCTCATGTCCATTTCCATCACAAGTCGATCGCGATCTCTTGGCCAGCGCAACTTGGATTCATCGACCATCCTCCCGAGACGATCGCGGTTAGAAACCCAGTCACTAAACTCGATCCCACTAACGAGCGGCAAACTTTGCCTGATATCTCGGGATATCGGCGTTTCTAAATCATTACCAGACGAGCAGATACTGAAGCTGAAGGTTAACTTGCCTAATGCGCGAAGAATTTATTCACGGTGGTCAGTTCTCCAGTGGGATCGCTGGCACGTTTTCAAGCAGTATTTTCTGGCCAGACACCCTGAGCATCGCTAGGTCTTAGCCTCTTCATCTCCGTCCATGCACTGACGGAAATGATATAAGCATGCGGCATTCTTGCAAGGAGGGATACTTGCTTCGAACCCAGCACATGCATTATCACAGAAAGGGCGCCCGACTTCCGTGGCGTCCGAGAGTATCTCCAAACGCTTGGAAGTTGCATTCTTAAATCGTGGCTTGGCCAATGATAAGCCAGGGTTCCTCTTAGCACGAGATGCAACGTTATCAGAGGCGACTTTAGCCAAGGCCTGGGGCCTGGGCGAGGGCCTCCAGCACTCCAACATAAACGAGATAACTTCTTGCAGTAGAATGAGGTCAGCGTTGTGGAGGCGTCTGGAGGGCTCCGAATTGGCTGAGAGGGTTCCTGTCGTGAGGATCGCATGGAGAATATTGGTCTTGACTCTTGAGTGCAAGACAAACGGTTGACACGCCATTGTGTGTGTTATTGCAAATGCGATGTATAATCGTGGGTCCGTAATCCATTGAACCACTTCCTGCTGGAACAAGAATGCGCGATGTGCGCTAAACTGTGCCCGCGACGATCCTCGGTCACCGAAGGACGGAAAAAATCCACGGAAAATCGAGTCGCCTTAGCCGGTGGCCAAAACGACTTTCGTGCTACTGCGGAGGTTGAGGCCCGTACCCGGAAGTCTCATGGACCAGGGCTCGTTCGCTGGCCCCTACGAAGATCTTCTATCAGAAAGCGGACGTGCTCAGACGTGAGCGCTCTCCAGCAGCTTCGATAAGGACAGGGATGAGGGCAGGTTAGCCAGGCGATTCGACAGTTAAGCAAGTCGATAATGCTAGAGCCGATTGCGGTCTGAGTGCCAGGCCCGCCAGACCTATCCCCTCGACATCACTATCCAGGAAACTGTCCAACGGGTGGGTTGCTAAACCCCACAGGCAGACAATCATCTTTCTCGCTGGAGCAGAGCAGTGGATGTGGTGAACCGACTTGTTTCCTTTGTAAAGAGAGGAAGATAAGGCGATATTCCTCCTGGGTAGGTCAACTACGGAGACCGAGAGATCATCGATGAAGCTCAAAAGAGGAGTCTCCACGACGAAGTTGTCGTGAAAATATTCCATCTAGCAGAAATGGGTTTCCAGTGAGCGGTAAGACTTCCTCCCACGGTGCGTATGTTGTCATCCACACATTTGAAGTATGCCAGTTTTTGCCCATTTGGCGCGCATGATATCCTCCGCTGAATCCTGAGTTATGTGGGCAAGGATACGGCCTGAGTCCAGATGGAGGAAGAAAACGGAAGGTATAACCGAGTAGTGGGATGCATTAATGCCGAGAAGCACACTGTGGCATAAGATTTGAACATCCATGGCCGAACCATTATGGCAATGGCCTTGGGGGAGCGACCCTGAGAAGATATACGGCCCTCCGCACAATCGAGCGTTAACTGCCACTGCAGTGACTCACCTGAAGGGACGTAGGCAGCAACTGCAATACACGCCTCTCTTGCGCATCTATGGTTGTCGTACTGCAACATACGTCCTGTAAGAGAAGTAGGTTTGACCACGAAACCCAAAAGTCGACTGACCTATTAGTAGTAGATCTGCTCTCTAGCTCGAGGGACATACAGGTGTACATATTGACAAGCGATAATCAGCGACTGGCTCAGGTTGATGCCCATGGGCCGTGGGCTCTTTCTGAAAAAATCGCATATTATTCAAATTTATGAATGAAGACTTGATGAAGACCCTACATAGGTGGTAGGAGATAACGCCTCCAAATTTGGAGGCGCTTGAATGAGTTTTCGAACTTCTGCATGTTTGGTATTTGTTTTTTTCTGAAGCTGCTGCGCAACAAGTACAAATACTACCTGAGACTCGTGCCGCCCTGTTCCACCCGTCGCAGTTTTCTGCCAGTGGCATTAGTGGGTATTTTTAAAATCTATGACGCCTTAGACTCAAGCGATGTCGGCAACCTCGACACAGTCTTGCTGAGTTCCCAGCAACCACAGACTACGATTTCATGTCTTGATAGCCTGCAGGCTACTGACACCACATCGTAGCATCTTCGCGCACCGCCACCCTATAATCTTCTGATTCTGCTCGAGCCTCCTCGCCGTATCCCGGCGAAGCCACGGATGCGCCCAATCTCACATTTCTGCCATCTTTGCCTTTGCCCCAAAAGCGGTTGCCACCGCCGAAGCCGAGATTCGTCTTCACGTGTTTCGGATAGAGTGGAGGCTCCAATGTAAATGCCTCAAAAAATAGGTAGCAGTCCATCGGATCTACCGCGGATATTTCTCTGGCTCTCACCGAAGTCCAAGAGGTACAAGGTTGCCTTACGCTCTCCACAAGCTTGCCTCGCCACGTAATTCTGACGAAGGACGGCTCAGTTTACAGTGCCACTACGTTATTTACAGACTTACTGTGCTCCAACTCGGGCGGTGGCCAGTTGCACGTCCATTTCAGCCCCACCCTTGGGCTAAAAAGCGTGTGCAAGGTGTTCCCGTTCTCGAACTTCACAACTGTGAGCACGTTACTTTGACTCCTTCGCTGCTCGTGTTGCAGTGCTCCTATAACCCTTGTCCAGCAGCTATGAGAAAATATTTCCGAATAATGGTCTAGAGGGTGAACGCTAAAAGCGGGTGGAAATATTCGCATGTCCATCTCCACCGCGAGGCGGTCACGATCCTGTGGCCAGCGCTGCCTGGCTTCGTCGATCAACTTCCCAAGTTTCTCGCCATGACGGACCCAGTGGGTGGATTCAATCAGACATATCAGAGGTAGACTTTGTCTAATATCCCTGCATACCGACGTCTCTGTAGTATTGGTCAGAGTAGCTGGTAGCACAGAGCTACAGGCGACGTACTGAGGCCGACGCGAAGAATTTTACAGTTTTCACGGTGGTCCGCCTTCCAATGACTCCGTTGACATTCTTTCGAGCAATACACGTTTGCCAGACAGCCCGAACACCGCTGAAGTTGAGGATCTTCAACCGTATCGGTGCACTGATTGAATGCCACATAAGTATAATAGCAACGGTGCGATGGGATCACTTACATTCATAGCTGTGCATCTACCACTGTAAAGGGGGTGGTGGACCCTATCAATATCTGCTTTCAAGTCCAGACGTATCTGCGCTACCTCCTGGAAGTATGTCCAGGCACGCCACAGTGCATCATCCCGCTTGGCGCGGGGTGCGGTGTTGTTCGAGGCAATTCTCTCCAGTGAATTGGAAAGAGAACCCAGCACTCTCATATACACGAGATAGCCAGGGAGATGGTCAAGCACAAGTTCAACGTCATCGTTGTGCTGGCGCTGGAAAGGTAGCGTATCGCCTCGATGGGACGCGAAAGCTCCGGTCTGGAGAATAACATCCAATAGACCAGAGTCGAACGCCATGCAGACACAATTTACCCCGTCGTTCGCGTGTTTGATTGCGTGGGTGATGTATTGATATCCTTTGGTGATAATCCCGCGCCGGAAGTCCAACCCCAACCTCGGGTCATCATCGCTTGCGTCCCCTGCCCGCACGAGAAGCCGTGAAGCCAAGAGGCTCATGACGGCAATTACCTTTTGTATCGACCCAGCAGATATAAACAACTCGCGCACGATAGCGTCGTTTTCGCTGGTGCGTGAGAGGAACGTCATGCAGTGCGAGAAGCTGAAGGCGGTGGCTACAATACCAAGGCGCGACTGCAAATTGCCCATCCGCATTCGCTGAAGATCATTCGTGAGGAGGCGGAGATATTTCAGCGCGGTTGTGACCATTCGTGGAGATCCTCCAGAGGCCTCGATGATGATGTCAAAATTGGACCGATCCAGTGACTGGATGCCGACGCAATTGGCCATTACTATTGTTGCTGACGAGCGAACCGACGACTCGGGGCCCATTAGGCCCAAGCCTTCGCCAGGGTTACCGTGGCCCTCTTTAGAGTCCGTGATTGCACCCCATAGATCGACGACCATTCTCACCACCGCTGCCGACTTGAAAATATGGGCACGGGCAACTTCAGAGTTCTTGCAAACCGAAGAGAGTAGCGTGATATTCATTCTGGCGATCTCGATACCGGAGATTGAAAGAGCTTCGAACGGCTCACAAAGTTGTGTCGAGCCTCTGACGAAGTGCTCGTGAAGGAACCGCATCCACGGGAAGAGTGTGTCCCACTTCGAGCCCACAATCTGGGCCGTGCTCCCTTTCCCAAAGGTGCGAGTGTTGTCGTCAGTTGACACTTTCAGGATTCCAGACAGTGCCCACTTGGCGCGCATAATGACCTCTGCCGATTCCTGGTTGACCTGCAAAGGGATGGCTGCTGGGTCGAGATGGAGTAAGAAGATTGGGAGGATGGTATTGTAGTCGGATGGAGTCGTTGCAGAAGACAGAGAGGTACACAACATCTGGACATCTCTGGCCGAGCCATGGATAGCCTTGCTAGCACGATCCTGAATGATCGATGGGCGAGTAAGTCATAAATAATGTTATGTTCATATGTACTGGCAATAGCTCACTCGAAGGGGATTCGATAGCAATCGTATTGCACGCCTTTGCTGCATATCCATACTGAAATGCTCTGGGGGCGTGTCCTCCGTGCAGCGTCAGCCAGGGGTCCACGAACATGGGATGGAGGCTCACCGTGTACTTCGTAAATATCGGGGAATGCTGGCGCTCGGCGATGATAAGAATCAACCCCCCACAGGCATATTCCTGTTGTTCATCTTATCTCGGAAGGATTCCATAAGCGACTTATTGTTTAGCAAAGCTCGTTGCTCGTGTTTGCACCTGTTGATTTTCAAGGCTTCCGCATAACAGAGACAAAGACTCGCACCAGTGCAAAGTTTGGAAATTAGCGAGTGCCAGAGGATATTCCGGCCTGGTCATGCCTCTTCGCCAACCAAACGCGGCCAAGGCATTCAGCAGGTCGCGTCTTTTCAAAACAAATGCGGCACTATCGACTGAGTCCCCCTGGGAACATGTTTTCGAAGGGAGAAACACGAGTGTGAACGCATTGGTATCCATCTCGAACCGTCCTGCTTCCGAGCGCCCGGAAAGTTCTCGTGTGGGCAACCTTGCGATAGCCGTGAAGGACAATATATGTACTGCTTCCATGCCTGCCACGTGCTCCTCGAATATGCTTCGTGGTAGGTTCTCCCCGGTTTTCGCAAGCCAGGCTAACAGATTCAACAGGGTTCGTCCCGCCATTTGACGCAACTGTGGTAAACCTTTTGCGGATCGCGGGCGCCGATATTGTCGGAAAGACGAATTGCGATGAGTTTGGGATGGGGTATGTGCTCTGAATCCTTAGTTCCTTGATTCGCCTTCATGGAAGGTATTCAGCTCTTTGAACGTCAATTCGATTCACGACCCTGTTATCAACCCGCATCAAGTAGCTAGTGCAGCTGCCGTACCTTGGGCTGAACGCGAGCGTAGGTCGGCGGGAGGCAGCTCAGGTGGGAGTGCCGCGGCCGTCGCCGCTAGCATGTGTGACGCGTAAGCTTAGATCATTGCTTTGCCTCTATTTTCTCGACGGTAATAAGGACAGTGCCCTGGGTACGGACACTGGGGGCTCCATCCGCCTACCGGCTTCGTATTGCGGAGTGGTGGGACTGAAACCTTCTTACGGCCTCATAAGCAGGTAGTGCTCTGAGCGTATGCCCTATCTAACACACTGACGT
Source organism: Leucogyrophana mollusca (assembly GCA_021014945.1). Classification (NCBI taxonomy): domain Eukaryota; kingdom Fungi; phylum Basidiomycota; class Agaricomycetes; order Boletales; genus Leucogyrophana; species Leucogyrophana mollusca. Next base: position 6,370 of record MU266493.1, on the reverse strand, counting down.
CGATATTCCCAGGTGGGGGGTTATATCATATGCTGACAGTTTAGACTGTGTTGGCATCCTCGGGAAGAACGTCGACACAGTCAAGACTGTATACGGTGAGTTTGTGTTGTGCCATCGTTTTGTCTTGTTAACGATCCGCACTCGAAGACGCCGTGTCTATCTTTGACCCCAAAGATCCCACCAGCGCTACTACAGAGAGCAGAGACAAAGCATCTACAGCAGCTAGGGATCGTATCCAGTCTTTTGATTTTGAAGAGGCAGAACCAAATCTCTCCGGCTTGCGCATTGGTATTCCTCAGGAAAGTCTTGTGCGCCGTGATATCTACGCCTACCTGAAATTTATCGAACAGGAGTATTTCCCTGCCGAGTTAGATTCCACGATCCTTGATTCCTTGCGGCGCGTCATCAAGCGCCTGCATTCCCTGGGTGCCTCCGTCGTGCCCGTATCTCTGCCATCAACGCCCTACGCCCTCAGCGCGTATTACGTTATTGCCAGTGCCGAAGCTTCGAGCAACCTAGCTCGGTACGATGGGATACAGTTTGGTTGGTGTCTGTTGCATTTCTCAACCCCCTGCGCTGAGACATACTTCCACACGTCAGGAAGTCGCACAAGCCTACCACCCGGGGCTGATAAGAGCAGACCGGGAGCTGTCTATGCTCGCACCCGTTCCACTAACTTTGGGAGCGAGGTCCAAAAACGCGTATTACTTGGGACGTACGCATTGACTGCCGAGTAAGTAAGCTCCCCCGTCCCCAGCGAGTACCTGATTAAGCCACTCGGCAGCGCATTTGATAATTACTTTCTGCAAGCACAGCGCGTGCGCAAACTCATAAGGTCGGACTTCAACGCCGTGTTCCGTGCCCCTCACGTTCTCTCTTCACCACCAACAGCGACACCACGAATAAGCGGAGTAGACGTCCTCCTCCATCCCTCTGCAATCCGGACGGCGCCACCGCTTCTTCGAGGCGGTGATCTCGGCAGGGCAAGCCACAATGACGGCCTTGGCGAATCAAGTCCGGCGGCTGCCTCTGGACTTGACACTTATCTGCAAGATATCCTGACGGTACCTGCCTCACTCGCTGGCCTTCCAGCACTGAGCGTCCCCGCAGGCTACGGTGCAGATGGATGGCCGGTTGGCGTGAGTGTCATCGGGCAGTGGGGCTGCGACGACTTGGTGATGCGTATCGGCCATGTGGTCGAGAGCACCCCACCCTGTGCTTAGAACTTTTGCTTGATACAAACTAATCAATTAGGGAAAAAGGATCCTGGGTATGGAGTAGCTTGAGCGGGGAATAATGATTGACTAGTGTACATATATGTGTCGGGATGAGGATGAGCGGTGTACGCGTACTTTTCGACGTAGATAAGTGCGATGTGAAAACGGAGAAGGGTAACTAATAGGTAGAATAGACATAACGTATAATATATCTCTATAAACCAGAGCAAAGCAATCAGCCATATCGAGAGCAACATACGTCTTGACGTCTGTGGACCTCAGCTGTCTTTACCCCACCGCAGGATGCCTTCGTATATCGAGTACATCACTGCAGCGTTGGGTACAACGCGCATTAAATGTGCACTCAGGCCTCCATATAGCGAACGTGCACCCTCCTCAGCAATGACGAGGCGAAGAGTCTGCCAAAGGCCCGTATACTTGACGACACCGTTCACGCTCGGTTGGCGTAAGCGCGTCCGTAGCACCTGTTCCATACATTGTCAGTCCACCTTCACCCAGTTAACATTGCGAGCGAATACGCACCTCGTGTGGGTATGTGATGAGACTGGCTACGCATTTGGCTGTACCTGCGCTGCCAAGCATCCCAAACCACTCCGTAAGGCCGCCCCTCCCTTGCGTATCAGCAGATAAACGCTTTAAGCGTTCATAAAGAACCCATTGGATAGTCCCTTCCGTCACGCCCAAGTAGCTTGCACTAAGCCCCTTGTAGAACCCGCGAACACCTTCCTCTCGGAAGATGTGTTTTATCATGGCGTAACTACCGCCTAGTGGGCGTGTCGGCCGGGTTGTAACATTCCCCGCGCCTGTAACGGGCGCAAGTGAGGGTGCCTGTCGCCGATCTGACGCGGTGAGTTGTAGTCGCGTCTTGACCACCCATATAGGATTAGTCGCGGTTCCTGTTGCTATCCCTGCTATTGCAGCAGCAGCGAGGTGCACGTAGGAGTTCTCCTGCCCATGGTTGAAGTTATTGGCAATGATTTGCTTGCCGTTTCCGTAGGTGAAGAAGTTGATCGAACGCGCTGGTATAACACCAACTAGGGTAGGGCCAAGACCTTTGAAAAGGGCTCTTGGGGATTCGTCGCGGTATATGTCACTTGAACAAATGCGTGATCGGTCAAGTTTTTGAGGAAGGATATTACCCCGCTCACCGAAGGATGTGCCCCGTCTCTACAAAATTCCAAAGCAGACCTCCAGAGCGCTGTGGAAGTGTTGCAACACCTCCACCTATTACACCGATAGATGTATGCTTCTCCCTGAATAGACTGGATTGTAGCCGCGTTTTTACAACATCGAATGGGCTTGTGACAATTGCGCCACACATCCCGCCCAGACTGATCGTTGCAATTCCGCGCATGAAACTGTTAGTTTGTAGCAGTGAAGAAAACAAGCCGATATGCGCACCCTCCAGCAACAAAATGCTGCCATGACTTAGCAGGAAGCAAGCTAGTCGAAGTGGACGGTGTATTAGACATAAGAGCACTGAAATCGTCCGCAAGAGCAAAATGAAGAGGGAGGTTGGGGAAGGAGGAACGAAAACGGGTCCGGAATAGAGGGGTGTGCCGAGGAATTTTTCGCGTGCGTAAGTGGATTACGTAGATAAGTCTAAGATAAGTCAGATAAATAAATAGGATAGCCCTGACTTGCAATTTGTGAGCCATCATGACAAAATGTTTGTTCTTTCTATCATCAAGGTCAGCCATGCATGCCAGAAAAATCGATTGGATATGCGCTCACATACGAACAGGACACCATTCCCGTCTTGCCCGCAAACTTTGGTGCACCGCCGGAACAAGCATTAATTTCGGAAATCAACAAAAAATACGCCAACAGAGTACTTCACAATGTCGGACTATGCATCTGCGTCTTTGACCTAGCAGAGGCTGGAGAGGGCAAGGTGAGGTACGGGGACGGGTGTTTGTGGTACAAAGGTATGGGCTTGCGACCTCTGCAGCCAGCTAATCGACGTTATGCATATTATGCTCAGTGATATTCCGCATGGTCGTGTTCCGACCGTTTGCGTCTGAGGTCATCCTCGCAAAAGTCAAATCTTCTGACGAGGAAGGCATCCGATGTACGTTCTCATGATTCGGGCTTCTTTCTGGGTCGCTGAGCCCTCATGATAACAAGGTAGTGACTGTAGGATTTTTCGATGACATGTATGTCCCATTAGCGTACCTGCCTCAGCCCTCAGCATTGTGCGCATACTTTCGTCTCGGTTCAATCCAGCTCTAATATGCGTTCCCCCCCACTCAGCGATCCCAACGAAAGAGCCCATTTCTGGCTTCCCGACTCCGAAGCAACGACTACACACGAGCTACTCGAGTCTGCCACCACTGATCGAATGTATGTCGATCAAGGCGAAGTAGTCCGGATCCGTATTGAAGCGGACGAATTCTACGACGACGAGCCTGGTCCACCAAAAGCGGCGGAGGGCGTTGCTGTAAAGCGTGAAGCTCGTAGGGCACCGTATAGTATCATCGTAAGCCTTTGAACCACCTCGACCACAAATACGTGCTAATTAAAATTAACAGTGCTCGATTGCGGAGCAAGGACTTGGGCCCGTCCCGTGGTGGAAGAGCGCACAGCCAGATGGGGATGCCATGGACGAGGGCTGAGGTTGGCCATCATTGGCGCCACCTCTCAGGTGCCTTGCAAACAGTCAACCAAACGTGCGTGACCCGCACAGATCTTTCGTGCCGTGTACCTTTGGCTGTGCGCTCGCGTCAATGACGTACCATCAGTACCATCAAACTGTGCTGTTTACAAATGTCATATTCCAGACCCAGCGGCGACGCCGCCAGTGTTGACTTCAGTGGCTCACGGCCTTTCACGGCCGACTAGGGAGACCGTCGTGATCCTAGGTCTTGATCACACCCCAGCCCATACCCCACTAAATGTTTACCTTTCCTTACTGAGTTGTCGCTTATAATGCTGAGTCTTCTCCAACAAAGGCGTGGTATCCTAGCCTGTACCACTCCAGGGCCTAGGAGCTGTCAAAAAGGTCTCAGACTCTGACTGACAGCTGTTGACGAGCAATCTCACTGAACGCCCAAATCGCGTTGCTTGCCCGCGGCCTCCGAAACCCAATCCGTCGAAGAGCACAGGCTTGGGGTTCGGGATGTCAGCGTGTCGACGCCGATAATTTCATGACAATATGACAGGACACCTGAGGATATTTAATGGTGCTGAATCTTGCTGAATTCGCAGCATATCCGACCCCGCTAAGCCAAGACACCCTCCGCAAGCCTCCATAGCGCCAGTCAGCATCAACTACCTCATTGTTTCTGCGCGTGCACTGACCTAACAGAGCATGATGTTTTTTAACCAGCATGTTACCGCCCTTGCCCTTCTCATCGCGGCCACTGCAGTCGCCGGCGATAAATGTCCCCCATACTCGAACCCCAGTGGCTGGGATTTGAAGGCATACGGCACATACAACTGCGGGTACTTAGGTCCGACACCGTACGGACACTACTACGGCACCTTGTCCAAGGGCGGACATTACAAATGCACACCGTTCCCCGCTGGTGTCTCCAATAAGCTGAACTCCTTCGTTTTTTCCACGAAAGACAGCTCGTACGCACTGGTTCTTTATTCCCGGACGGGATGTCAGGGTCTCCGTAAGTGTGATTCGCGGCCTTTCAGCAATAAGACCCTCAGCATAATCCCTTAGTTCATTCGATGCGCGGAGGCGAGAGGAGAGAGACGAATACTACCTCCACGAAAGGGCTCGGGCACAACTGGGAGTCTTTCGAAGTTGTAAGGAGTAAATAAATTCGTGCTGCTGGTTGAGGACACCCGCCAAACGATTATTACTGTGATCGATTTCTGATCATGTAGTTGAGAGCGAGCCGCTGCTCAAGTCGAGCGCGAAGTGGTATCCGATGCCCTTTTTTGAACCCGGCACCCGGCACCCGGGTTGTCCTGGCTCATCTATAGGCTCGCTGCCGCGTGAACTTGGGCCGCTTTCGTTGATGTCTGATCCAAAGACCTGACTTTGTTTTAAAACATTGGTACATTACAACTACCGTTCGGGGTGATGTACAGTCAGTAGCATGGAATTTGGCTGTCCTCCTCTCCGCAGCTGAAAACATCTACATTATTGTGGGTCGGGTGATAAAATCATTTGTTAGATCTAGAGTTGACCATTAGTTTGATGGTAGTGCAACAATTCCCGATGTGCACACCTGAGTGAAAGTGGGTCAGGTGATAAAATCATTTGTTAGATCTAGAGTTGACCATTAGCTTGATGGTAGTGCAACAATTCCTGATGTGCACACCTGAGTGAAAGACGGCCCATGGGTAACAAGAACCATCCCCTGTGTCCATTGTGGTCTTAATTCCTCCTTTGACCCCTGGCGCGCACTGACAGTCACGTTAACACAATTGGCCATCCTTATCTTATTATTACCATGGCTTGAGGACAGAATTTGACCCACAATCTGAAGCCTGCCATTGAAGGCCCTAAAACAACAGGCATGGACCCCACTAGGGATCGTGCCTCCAAATCAGCTTTAGCTCAAGAGGCCATAGATCTCATGAGGCATCCCAACACTGATGCCAATGTCCAGGCTGGGTGATATTCAGCCTAACCTCACATCCCTTCCCCATACTGATGCATATATATAGCATTGCAGCCTTGGATGAAAAAGCCAAGGGTGCACTTACACAAGCGTGAGTGCTTTGTTCTCCCTTCTTGGCATAATGCTCATTGGTGATCTAAACACAGGAAGAATGCTGGACTCAAGAGATAGCAAGGCACAGCTGTAAGTGCCACATCTCTGCCATGTGTGTATTGAATCTTTTCAACTTGAGTCTTAGAAGATCTTTGCTAGCAATGCTGCAGCTGCAAAGGTTAGGGATTGGCATGGGTAGGGGTAACCCGCCAGGGGTCATGGGTATGGGTATCCCCGGGTATGGGTACGGGTGGCTCCGACAGGTACCTGTGACCCGTGGACCCTAGCCCCACATATCCAGCTGTGGCAGAGGTATGTGGTTACCTGGCAGCCGGCTATTGTAACTGTACATTACATCAAAAACCTTAATCTACTGTCGTAACCAAATTGCCTAATCCAGCCTTCATTTCCGCACTAAAGTCCTACCATGTTCTCAAAGAGGGTCATCAAGCCCAC
>MU266492.1:0-63696 GCA_021014945.1 Leucogyrophana mollusca | reverse complement strand
GTAGATTAGTTTTCGGAGCGCCCCCTAGCTCCCGGGGGCAGCTTATTAGTGTCTTATGCTTGTATGCATCTATCCTTGACGAAATGTAGGCCAGTTCCGCGAATCCGGACAAAATCTGGCCTCTGTGAGGCCAGTTCCGCCAATCCGGACAAAAACTGCCTCGAGGGGGGGGTAGGCCCGATTCTGTCCGGACAAAAAAGCCGAATTTTCGAGATTCTATCCGGACAAAAAAAGGCCTATTCTCGAAAATTGGGAACGGGCCTCCCCACCTATTATCAGGGGTCCTAGCAACACCAGTCCTACTCTTCGTCCGATGCTGACCTCCTCATGGCAGCAATGTCATCCGAGACCTTAAATCCGGATCCGGATTCAAACTTGTGTGGTGCCGCATGCACCCGTGCTCGTCAGTTCGGCTGAAACCGAGGCAGACCTATGAACAGCGGACGGTAATCACGGTTGCGACAACGCCCCAAGTCGAGAGAACATCACTGTAAATGTACCACACCCGCCTACCATCTTGGACCACCCTCAGTGGATCCCTAAGGTCACCGCACCTCGGATTGTTGTGTATGGAACGGGCATTCGGAACACGGGGTAACACGCTTGGCGACTGAGACTCTGCTGGATGGTATGTTTTGCAACTTTCTCCTAACAATGTCGCCGCCCAAATATTCACCCCGACGCCTTTCAAATATTGTTTGTGGACGGAAACTACCACAACGGTAGACAATCTTCTTGATGTTGCACGAGTACAGGACCGCCGTATGCCATAGACCGTACCACCGGGTACCGCTTTGGTCTGGTGACCTCGGTGGTGACCGCCGATCGAGCCGTCTCCGGTCACCAGCCCAGTACAGGCTGTATACCTCGGGGCCTGCACGCCACATGGGCAAGACTACATAGAGGTGCTCTTCATCTCCCAGTTCTTCCCGGATATAACGCGTTATGCATGGCGATATACCGAGTTGCTGTATTGGAGCACGATGTATCCCACACACCACTGCCCCACCGATGTCGTCGGGGGCGCCTGCCTTGCCACCACATTCTTCTACCTCATGCCTGAAAACCTTAGGGCGGACGGCGCGGCTTTGCCTCGGTCGAAATATGGGCGGTACGATGTGGAGTGCCGGAGAACACGAACGATGGGCCAGGCCGAGTTTGCTAGCGATACACCGGACTTTTCGGACGAGGGTGAGGAGAAGAATATCACGTACTGTCCGCCGAACCCCGGCATCCCCCGGAAACGGAAATGGGAACGGGAACGGTTTGGCGCCTCCTCGAAGGGGAGCGTTCGTAGTAAGAGGCAAAGGGAGGAAACGTTGACATACGGCAAGCATTGCCAGCCTTGTCCGTGCTGATGGACGAACGGAGGGGTGGAGCCTGATTAGTAGTTCTGGTTTCGTGTTCCCGTCGGTTGTCGATAGCTATTAGCAGACAACAGTATGTTTTGCAAACGGCGCTCTGCTCAGGAATGATACCGATGTCGCCCATAAGTACTACGACTACTACGACCACGATACTTACTGACGTCAGTGATGTACCCAAAAGCCAATTCACTCTCCCTCACACACGGTCGTGACGTGGATATCGATTGAGAGAGATACTGTATACATATATCATCGTAAAGCTAGTGTATACACCAGATCGTACATCATTTAAGCAGAAGCACACAGTTACCAAGTCGATGGTCTGCAAAGAGGATATGCCGTCAGATTTATTCGTTCATGTAGTAGAAGAAGAGTCGACTCACCCAAATGTGCCACTTGCAGGGAGCGGGTAGTAGCTAACACCTTGGCCATCCAACGTGTTAAGGAATACGTTATTCCCCCACCACTTTGCAACGGTGTTTTCGCCAATAGTGCCATCCTTCGGGAATTGAAGAATGAAGAAGATGAGCACGATAGCAAAGGCGAGGCCAGCATCGAGACCGGCAGAAAGCACATCTAACGAATCAGTCGCTATCAGTAACAGCCGAACACATAGTGAACACCGAAACCCACAGTTATATTTCGTCCACCAAGAAAAGTGATGCCGACGGATAACATACTGGAAGATGAAACCTACGATCACCCAGGGAATGTAGTTGACAGCAGTTGCGGGGGGCATGAGACCTGTGCCGGTGAAAATGACAGGGAAGCTGGGCAACAATGGTCAACATCTCGATACTGGCATAGAATGGAGTATATACTTGACGTAACGGACCCAGCTGTTTGGGTACTTGAGCGTAATGAGCCAAGTGACGACAGGACACACCGCGCCAAGGAGGAAGAAGTACATTAGGCCATTGTAAAGTTGGCCAGATGAGAATTGGCGTTGTGGCCCGATGACACCCCACTATTGAGTGTCAGTTAGCAGAAGGAAACACCCATAAAGCATGTAACTCACAATGACGGACGCGGTACCAAATACTCCCGTGCTTGGGCATACGAAGCCATCCTTTTGCTTCGGGTCGCACATGTCAGGAATATTGGTAAACATCCACGATTGTACACCAAGCTGGACAGTTGCAGAAACGACGGACGCGCTGACTTGAGCCCAGAACATGGTCCGAGGAGGAATCTTCATGTAATGACCGAGTTTGAAATCGGAAGCAAACTGCAAGGCTTGTGCCATTGTGATGTAACCCCATGTTTTGAACATCATCATAGCGAGAGGGCGTCCTGGAATGGCGTAGCCCACGACGAGCTCGGTGACGACGTTCAACCCGATTTGTTGATTGGTGATGGCTTGAATCATGCCGATCGGAACGATGTAGAAGAATGCGATAAGCAGTGCGACGACGAAGCCCCATACAGGGAAGTTTGTCGGCCACACTTCGATGACTATGATCCCCATGACGAAGGTGACCACAAACATCACCACATACCACCAATCTGGCACCTGACGATATTTAGACATGAGGCGAGCGTGGATATCGTCCTGTTCATGCATAGAGCGGCGTGATTGTGTCCAGATTTGCTTGCGGAAGAAAAGGACGGCATGCATGATAGTCGCGGTGATCGAGGCGAACGATAAGCCATAGGAAACAGCAAACGTGGTGGAAAGGAAAAGAGGGCTGTACGCCTCGTATGCAGTGGCATTGAAAGTCATGTCGGGATTGAGAATGGCGGTAACGTTATATTCCGCGCCGGTGTTGTCGTAGGACAAACGAGATAGTATCGGCAAGTACTTGCTATACCAGGTGTTGGTGTAGTACAGAAGGGGGGTGAGGAACCAGTAAAACGCGATGAAGCCGGCAAGGACGTTGGCTTCTGACCACCACGGAGAGGCAAGAGGGCTCTGGGCAATATAATTGATTTGCGCCCAATCGAATGTTAGCAAGCTCATGCCGAGCCCACTTTCGTAGCCGAAGAGTTGATTGACCAGAACGTTGTTCGGGGCGATCCAGCATACCCACGAGAAGACACTGAGCGCTTGGAAGAGGTATCCGGGGATGAAGTACCAAGCGCACGAGCCAAAGAAAACATAGGTAAAGAATCGTTCACGAGAAACACCGCCTCGAGTGCCAACACCAGTGTAAACCTAAAGGCATGCATGCATGAGGAGTGAGTGTGCAAATAACATGAGAAACGCACCTGAGCGTGCAACGTGTTGAATAAGGCACAAGTGACCAGATTGGCAGGCCATACTAAAGGTAAATCAGCATTCGAGATCTGGACAGTGCGACAATAGTGCTACATACTCATTGATGGAGGCTGAACGAGGAATCGGCGCATGACTCCTCCCAGAGAGAATCCTACCATTTGCGTTGACATCACAATCAACCACTGGTCTATAGAAGAGGCAGTAATAAATGTGAATTCAAACTGCGTTAGCACCGATACTCACAGCTAAAGTTGAAAATTTGGTGGTAATACGTTCGCTGAACAGCAACGATGTCGGTCTAGATGTTGTATTTAACGACCGGAAGCACCATACAACCGGGGCCAACACCTACAGCATATGCAGACGTAGAACCAACGCTTGCCATGATAGTGATTAGTACGTGCTCCTTGATCGTGAATGGGCCAGGGTTGAGGGATGTTCCGAATACTTTCACATCCGGAACCAGACGCGCCCACGCACGGCCCATTGGGAAAGCGAGCAACTGTGCTACAATCCCTGTGATGCTGACAGAGGGGTATCGGAAGTAGAAGAACTGATTTAACCCAGGAACAACTATCGCCCATATAAAACCTGCCACCACAGACATCAGCATTGTATCAGTGTACAGTGCCAAAAAAAAAAGATCACCCATGACCCAGGCCCGTATTGTGTTGACGGGCATCGATGTATCGTCCGTGTTGGCTACCGCTGAACGAACTTCAGGGTATGGTGAGTCGTCCTCTTAGAGCAGTGGGTGAACAAAGCGAATGGCACATCGTTGAGAGAGAGAAGCGCACCAAGAACACCAACGATGGCTTCATCTTGATCAATGTTTGGATCGTCAAAGTTAGCCAAGGGTAAAGTCTCGATGACCGCTGGAGTAGATTTGGTTCGTTGAACAAATTAGCAACACAAAACAGGCCTTGGCGTACCGTTGACTTTCTCCGCATCGGATTTCTCGAAGGAGCCAACGCTGGTGTGTTCGTGCGTCGACATTGTGGACGACGGAGAGGGTGAAAGACCTAATTTCCTGTCAGACAACGAACCGCCTTTTGTATGTTACAGGCGCATGTGCACTATACGCGAAAAGAACATAGCACCAGACGTGTTTGGCGTAGCCGAGGAGGACTTGCCGATCCCTCAAATCGGGATCAGCACCTTCCAAAATTTTGACTTTTTCCCCTGACATGTGGCTTGGGGATTTCCATTTACAGGCTTCCGAAAGGCACCGGCCGGCAGGAAACCGAATTTCCCATTTTCACGTGCTTATCTTTGACCAGTTTCAGTGCCACATCGGTGACTTGGAGGCACTCGCCGGAGTTGGTTGCACATGGCCCACTTCCGTACTGGGTTGATGCCGGTGCTCCGCCCGTCCGTTCTTTCTGGCATCTCGATCCCCTGCGATCTTCGACGCCATATGCACACCATAGTTCCACGCTTGTAGAGACTGGTTCATATGGAGTGCATCTGGTACTCCTGTCATTATGATGGGCATTCAGACAGCCCTTACCACGTCCGAATAGGATCATCGTCTGTTCAGCGTAACACTGGAAGAGACCAGTAACAATAGTAATTACTTACGTGTCCATCATGCCAACTTGGAAGCTTTAGTACACATAAAACCGCGGCAATGGTGGCCGATGTAGGCCTTAGTGGGACGATGTGTCGGCAGTGTCCCCAGTCGTATTTCGCCTCCGAGATATTCACCGAGCACCAGCCGCACCGCGGCTGCATGTGGTTCAATCTGGTGAGGACACAATCAATTGACAGGCGTAACAAAATCCCGGCACATGTCGACATATCTCGTGGACATTGCGCTCCTTCCGCATGGCACATTTCCGCATGGGGCCAGTGTGTCTCTGCGTGTATATGTCGAGCAAAGATTTGCACCTGACTCTTCAGCTTCAAGGGGGTGAGCGAGTCGACAATTTACTCCAGAGTCAAGGGACGTTGCTAACTTGGCGTGTGACATTCCTGGTCCAGAAAATTAACCTGCAGTCGGGGTTCATGGCCCGTTGTGCCGCTACTTGTATCTGATCAAGCCATTCGCGTCGTTCCCGCTGTTAGTTGAGTCCATGAACAACTCGTCCCCTGAGGCCTGAGTCTTGGACTTCGTGTGAGGCACATGACAGAGATGTTCCTGATTAGCTTGCTTCTGCGTCGAGACAGATTGACTTGGAGAACCGCTTCCGCATCCATCCTGCGACCTCCCACAACGCTTATCACGTCTCAATACGCTTCATACCTCTGTGACGATACCCACACAAGAATACATCCCCTCGACCTTTCCTTTATAGGAGGTGCGTACTGGCATCAAAGCTTGAGTTATGTATTGACTGGTTGTCGTGGTTGACTTCTGCGGCTCCGAGCTTCCAAGCCTTTGCTTCGTTGGTCACGCGGCATTTTCTAGTTGTCAGGAGGTGCGTGCGTTATACGCAGACCGTCGCGCCTCACCATGGGGAGCCCATAATCCAATAATCTTACAGTCCCCCACAAGTAATCTTGGTCTTGGTGTCTGAAATAATGGATACCCAAAGGCCAAGTCAAGGCTAGTACCGCTCGGGTATTTTTGTCCCACCTCTGCCGGCATACACGGAACATGTCCATGTGCAACTTATCGCCCGTGGTAATGCGCGGCTTTCTGGACCGTGCTGCACTACTAATGCTACACTGCTTGTGGAGCACATTCGCTGTGCAGGAGTCCTCGGACGGCTTGCCTGACATCCCAAACCCGTGAAGTTGAAACTTATTCAAATTGTCACGTGATCGCAGAGGAGATAGCGGCTTTTGGAAGCGCTCCATAGACTTTAAGTATCTTCTTGCTGTAACCCGGGGCGCGGCGTAAGATGGGGACCAGCGAAGCTTCGGTTACTTCTGCGCTCCGCCTTTCATCAACGGACTGCTCCGCCATCACGTACGGCTCTCTTTCTTGAATCTTATGGTTCACGATAAGGTCGACTGGGAAATTACGTTGGAAGGTCAGTCAAAAATAGCTTCAGCTCTGTGCAACGCCCAAATGTAGCTGATGGCATCTGTAAGGAACGCAGATCCATTCCCGGGCGCAGTGTGTTCCACCTGGCGTTATCTTCCATCCCAAAAGGTACGTTGTGATGGTATAAAAAGGTTGGTTCTACGTGTGAGTTCGGAATCGAACACTTTTGCCCCCCGCTTGCATTCCACCATGTCGGCGCACGACCGCAATAGTGCAAGCTCGGTCGACAAGTTCGACTCGGAGAAGGCAGATGGTATGGACAGTCTGACAGCATCGGTGCGGTCACTCATTTAGTCGTTCTGCAGCCATCGATGCCGCCATCCCTATTGCGGATTTCGATGACCCCAACATCGACAAGGACGAAGCCATCGTCGGTGTCCTTGGTACGTTTATCCCCTTCCTTGCTCCGCGCACATTTTTATCGGATTTTGTAGAGGATGATTCCCCATATCCTGAAGTGCGATCAGCCGTCGCTAACACTGATGACCCCTCAATACCCGTCGGCACTTTCCGTGCATGGGTTATGGGTGAGCTCAGTGCCAGACCCTTGCTTGGCCACTCTAATCACCGTTTCTGTTAGGTTTGATATGGGCGATCGTCGTTCCAGGGCTGAACCAGTTTTTCTTCTTCCGCTATCCGTCCGTCACCATCACCGGTATTGTTGCCCAGTTACTTTCCTTTCCTATGGGTCGCGCCTGGGCGCGTTTCTTGCCAAACGTGCAGATATTTGGTGTCTCGATCAATCCTGGGCCGTTTACTATCAAGGAGCACGTTTTAGTCACGATTATGGCGACTGTCGGTTATCAGTCTGCTTATGCCGTAAGTCAAGCGTTCGATTGCTGCCCTATAACTTCCGAACTGACCCTCGGGACTAGACCGACATCATCGCCGTGCAACGGGTCTATTACAACCAAGTCTTCAATTTCAGTTGTGAGCACTCAGGCTCGTTTTTTGTTTTGTTTTTGTCTTTCTCACTGAACATTTTAGATCAATGGATGATGGTGATGTCCACGCAGCTGATCGGCTTCTCGCTTGGGGGTGTGATGCGTAGATTCCTGGTCCAACCCCCATCAATGAGTGCGCGTGCTTACCGAAGCCACATGCGGATTAGACACTGACCCATTGCTTATCCACAGTCTGGCCCCTGAATCTGGTCACCTGCGCCTTATTCAACACGTTGCATGCTCAGGTCCGCCTCCCGTTACTCATGTCTTCCCCTGGTATTGACTCACATTGTCTCCCAGACCTACGCCGGTGTAGGTACTCGAGGTGGTATTTCTCGCGAGCGATTCTTCACCTACGTTTTTGTGGGTGGGGTTTTCTGGTATTTCATCCCCGGATACCTCTTCCAGGCCGTCAGTTACTTCACCTGGGTCTGCTGGATTGTTCCCGACAACATCGTCGTCAACCAGCTTTTCGGTTACGAGTATGGACTTGGTATGAGCTTGATCACTTTTGATTGGGCACAGATCAACTACATCAGCTCAAGTCCCCTTGCCTCCCCTTGGTGGGCAGAAGCCAATGTTCTGGGTGGTTTCGTACTGTTCTTCTGGATCCTCACTCCCGCCCTCTACTACACCAACACCTGGTACTCCGAGTACATGCCGATTTCCTCGCGTACATCGTACGATAACACCGGTCAACCATACAACGTCACCCTCATTCTCGGTCCTGATTCCACCCTCAATCTAACAGCTTATCAGGAATACAGTCCCCTCTTCCTCTCGACCACCTTCGCCATGTCTTACGGCTTGTCTTTTGCCTCTATCACGGCGACCATCATGCATGCCATCTTGTTCTTCCGCAAGCAAATTTGGACACAATCACGCCGCTCCATGCACGAGCAGGCTGATATCCACGCCCGCCTCATGTCCAAATATGCCCAGGTGCCTGAATGGTGGTACATTATCATCTTCGTAATCATGTTCGTCTTTGGCATCATCGTTATTGAAGTATGGCCGTCGGAATTCCCTGTCTGGGGCTTCGTTGTTTCGCTGCTCATCGCGTTCTTCTACATTGTGCCCATCGGTATGATCCAAGCCATCACGAACCAACAGGTTGGCCTGAACGTTATCACCGAGTTGGTCGTGGGCTACGCCATTCCAGGACGCCCTCTCGCTATGATGATGTTCAAAACATGGGGCTACATCACAATGGCACAAGCCCTGCAGTTTGCTTCCGATTTCAAACTCGGCCATTACATGAAGATTCCTCCTCGTACCATGTTCTGGGCTCAAGTCGTGGCTGCCGTAGTGGCCGGGACGGTTCAGCTTGGCGTGCAAGCGTGGATGTTCACCAACATCCCTGATATGTGCAGCACCACCCAGAAGGATGGCTTTATTTGCCCGAGTACCGAGGTTTTCGGTACAGCATCCATTATTGTGCGTGCCTTCATTTTTTATTACTGGCGTTGGTGTGTCTCATGCCGTTCGATGTAGTGGGGCGTGATTGGACCGCAGCGCCAGTTCTCTTCGGGTCAAGTGTATAACGGCCTTGTTTGGTTCTTCCTTGTCGGAGCATTGTGCCCACTTGGCGCTTGGCTCATTTCGATCAAATGGCCGAACAGCTGGGTCCGCTACGTCAAGTGAGTAGCCCACCATCTACATCTTCGTGCCAGCTGAGCAGCGTTGTGCAGCTTCCCCGTCATCTTTACTGGCACTGGTCTTATTCCTCCCGCAACCGCTGTTAACTACGTTTCGTGGGCTATTGTTGGATTTATCTTCCAGTACATCATTCGCAGGCGTCACTTCTCCTGGTGGACGAAGTACAACTGTGAGTACCGTTCTTGTGATTTTGTACTCAAGAGCTCGGTTTGATGCGCTACTTCCACGGACAGACGTTCTGTCTGCTGCGCTGGACTCGGGTGTTGCCATCTCAATCATCCTGATCTTCTTCTGTTTGCAATATCCGAGGAACGGCACTATTGGCGCCGATAACGTCGCAAAATGGTGGGGAAATCAAGTGTTCCTGAATACCGCGGATGGTAAGGGCGTCCCATATCTCCCTATACCTGAGAGCGGAACATTTGGGTCAGTACATTGTTATCGCCTTGAATGACGTGTCTAACATTCTGATTTCACTTCTCAGGCCCAGTACATGGTAATTTCTGTTGTGTATAGCTTACAGATGTACAAAATCAGCCTTTCGTCGATCTTGGGTGCTTCACGTATGTTTACTTGGTGTATAATAAAACAACGGGAGTGGTCGATTGCAAGTATCAGAATGACTGGAAGCTATGTGGTAGAACACCTGGCACCCATCCAAGGCGCCGGCGTATGTACTTGGTGTGGCTGCAAAGTGACTGTTCAGTCAACTGTCCATCAAGCGCTGTTAGTTGCGAATGGGAACTTCAGGTACACTAGTGAATGTGACCTCTGTTTCTTCCGCACATCCTCCCCCCAAGTTCCCCCTTGAGTTCCCCTGCAACCGAAGCTTCAAAAAGCACTAGGTGGGCCACGGTAACTTCCGAAGAGATCAAGGAACGTGATGGCAATGAATTTTCAAGACTGGTAGTGATAGCGTGATTGGATATCCCGTTGGCCTCTAATTCAGTGATCCTGGAAACAACTTGAACAAGCTGATGGACAGCTCGATGATACCATGATGATTTGACTCGGCAGCTTCATATGCTAGATAAGGCACATGGAAATAGACTCGAAAGTGAGTCTCACGCCTCTTCCATCTCCGTTCCATTGCGTGAAAAAAACGGAGAAAATCCTCATGCCTGTCACTGAAGTCGCGGGACACTGATGTAGAGCGGCCTGGTCTCGAAATAACTTCATTTTCGTGAGTGTGCAGGGTGTAGAATGTGCAGGTCGCGTTTCAGCACCACCCCCGGAAATAAACTGTGACACCATCTCGAGCTGCGTGTATTCTGTTTCAGCGTTGTCGGAGTGATGCTGAACGGCGAACCTAAGCGCCTGCCATATATAGAGGGTGTGAATTTCGGGCCACATGGCACACATGGTGGCGATCAACTTCGGTTGACACGCATTGCCAACGCAGCAACCTTGCTTCTCCACTGAAAGCCGTTTACTGCTTTACACCAGCGACCAACTGCCAGAACCGCTCTCCGGGCGTTAGAACATGGTATGATATCGTTGAAATGTATGTGCTGATGCCATTGACTTCTTCACAGTCGGCCCTCTTTAATTTTCAATCCTTACTTTTGGTGATCTTGCTTGTAATTTGCACCTGCACCTATGTTCGCGCAGTAGCCCCGCGTCTTGTCGATAGAAACAAGGAAGGGTACGGCCGCATGCCATCCGAGATTGTATGCTCCACTCATAATAACGGTTGCAGGTTTTTAGGTCTGTTCTTCATGTCTGCGCGGATAGGTGCGTTGCAACACATGATATCCAAGCGCTTTCCTTACCTGCACTCCACCTAAAGGGGAGCGTTTATCACCCTATGTCGCACTTGCTTGCGTGGCAATGGCGGTTACGATGCTGGTGCAGTAGTCATACACGATTATATTATTATTCCACAAGAACCCCGAGACGAAGATCACAAAATCGCTACATCCTGCGATCCTTTTGCTCCTACGACACTACTCTACGCCCTCTGCGTCCTCCCCGTCCGTCACCCTCATTGTCTTCCCCGCCTGCGTAGAGCGAGGACGTGGACCGCTGTGCCGTACGCTCAACTATTGATGTCCCGTCCCGGAACCGTGCGCGGAAAAGGACATTTGCGTTGGTGAATAGCCCTTCTTTCAATGATACAACAATGAACTGGGATCCTTTGAACCGGGTGCGGAAGAGGTGTCCTATGTGTTGGGTATGCGAAAGGTCGAGGGCTGCGTCGATTTCATCTAGAATATACATAGGGGCAGGCTTGAATTGAAGGAGGGCCATAATCAACGAGAGAGCGATCAGCGACCTGTATTCAGCCCTGATCAGTCATAGAACAATTGTTCAGATTGAAGCTACAGCTACCGTTGACCACCACTGAGTTCTGTTAGGCTTTGTTTCCAAACACTTCCAAGCCGCACCTTGACTTCGAGACCTTGCATTAAGTCTTGGCCGTCCGGAGGCTGCAACTTCGCAAAGTTTCCTGGCAAGAGCTCGCCGAAGATGCTGCCAAAATCACTGTTGAGCAGGTTAGTTTCGCTACGGAGTAAGGAGGGGGAGGAGAGTGAGGGACTTACCCGCCCACCTTCTCCCAGGTTTTCTGCAGCGCATCCCGCTTGTAGCGATCGAGCTCTTCGATAGTCAGCTCAATCTTCTCTTTGTCTTTCATGACGGTGCTCAACATCTTCTTCAACTCCACCTCCTTCTTCTCAACACTAGAATGACGAAAGGGTTACGCTTTCACTCATATGATAGTGGGGGGGACGCACGTCTCCAGCATGTTCATGACTTTGGGGTTAACCTTCTTCTTCATGCCCTTCTGCCTTTCCTCTAGTTCCATGGCTTTGGTTTTTAGATTCGCAATGTCATTTTCGGCAAAGTCGTATTGTGACCCCTTCTTGCCAAAAAGCCTTGGAGTACTGGTCAACGACGGAGCTTCAGCATAGAAAGCGTAAAACCTCACTTATATTCTTCCCGGATCCATTCATATTGTTTCTCTAACACTGCTACAGCGTTCGTTTGGGCAAGTTTGTCCTTCTCCAGCGCCACGAAATCATGGTCGAGCTTCTTCAGAGTCAGGTCGGCGTCAGATACTGCTTGCTTCTTGTCCTTCATAGCCTGTTCGAGTCCCTTCAACTCGTTATCGAACTGAGTGAGCGTTGCTCGTTCTTCTTGCAGTTGCTGCTCCGCTTGGGCATGCATTGTCTGTGCTCCTCGGTCAGCACAGCGGCCGGCCAGACGGTGGGGGTCTACTAACCCCCTTCTTGGCGAGGTCCGCATTGACCTTGCCTAGCTCCTTTTCCAACTTAGCGACGGTGGAATACTCCTTTTGAATGTTCTCCTCTAACGCTGCGATATCCTTCTCTATTTGTTCTGTGTGGATTGGTGAGAAAAAAGAAGGCCGCTTTCATCAGATATCAGACATACCGAGCTCGAGAGTCGCCGTCTGATGCTCTTTTTGCTGGGTCTTCACCACTACCGCCTGCTTTTGAAGGGCCGCTTTCTGCTTTGCGATGCTAGCCTGAGTTCGAGGGTGTCTTTTTAGATTATATATAACTCTGAATGACGTGACGAAAACATACTTTGAGTTCGTTGATCTTCCCCTCCTTGTCGTTCTTGAACTCACGCATGTCCTTCTCCAGCTTAGCACACTCGTCCTTAGCAGTTTTCTGCTTGTCTTTGGCGGCCTGGACTGCTGCCTTTAGGTCTGCGATGGTTGCTTTCAGGGCTTCGACTTCCGCGCCGAGCTGATGATGTTTTGTTAGCAATACAGTAAAATTGGTCCCGTCAATCCCTCACCCTCGTCGCGTTGCTGCCACCCATCTGCTCCTCCAGTAAACGAACCTCGTGTTCTTTCATTTGCAGCTCGCGCGAGAGTCTCTTCCATCGTTCCCGCCCTTCGCGCTCCCCCTCCTCTTTCTTTTCCAGCTCTGCCAGTCGAGCTCCTGCTTCCTCAAGCTGACGCTCTGCCTCCAGTAGCTCCTGAACCTTGAGCAAAGTCCCGCCGCCGCTTGGTGCAGACCCGCCGCTGAGGGTACCGGAGGGGTCGTACAGGTCTCCATCCAGCGTGACTGAACGTACGTTCGCACCAAAGGTAACCGCTTTCGCGGACTCGGGATCATCGCAGACAATAGTGTCCCCAAAGACGAATGCCATGGCCTTAGCCACTTCATCGGGGTACCCAATGAGGGATAAGGCTGGGTGTGCCTTTCCAGGAGCCTTGCTATTGACAGTGGCTAGTTTCTAGATAAAAAAAAACATGAGCTTTCGACTTCGCCTCTTTACTAAACCGTCGCGAACCTGAGCCGAGAGATTGAACGCGTTGATCTTGTTGAGCGGGATAATCGTAACGCGCTTCTTCAGTTTCCCGTTCTGCAGTAGGTCCTTGCCAATCCGCTCGTCTTCGACGACGACGTTGTACAACTTTCCTCCCGCAACAACTTCGAGAGCGGTTGACTTGTTATGGTGCTCACGAGGTATTGTGGTTAATGTAGCCACAAGACCCTTCACCTTTGTTCTGTCGAAATTGGGATAGGGAGACGAATAGTTAAAATCGAGGGACGACAAGCGTTGCTTCAGTGCGTCGCGTTCCTTCGGGACCGTCAGTGACACTTGGTCGCGACGTTAAATACCACGTACTTCAGTGAGCTGGCGAACTTGGCCCTTAGCTGTCCGCAACGCCGTATCACCATCTTGCTCGTTCTCAGCACTCCACCCGCACTCGGCGACCTTCCGTCTAACCTTCTCCACGTCGGCTTTCATGTTCTCCAGATTCTTCTTTCCATCGCTGGCTTCCCGCTCCACGTCTTTCCAACGCACTTCCAAGCCCTTGAGTTCCTTTTCGCTCATATTCAACTTCACGCGGCTTTGCTCCTCCTCTGCGGCGCCTTGTGCGAGACGGGCTTTGGCGTCGGCAAGCTGTCCCATGTATCCGCCGCCCGAGTTTCCTTGCCCGCTCGACGAAAGTCCGGTGAGGAGGGTCTGCAGAAGTTCCTCGGAATTTGCAAGGGCAGCCTGGGTAGCGTTATGCTTGTCCTTAACGGCTTGGTAGGACTCGTCCAAGCCCTGAACTTGGGTTTGCTTCTCGTCGAAGGAGGCCCGCAGCTCGTTCAACTCGTTCTCTGATTCCGCCGCATGTTTCTTGTCGTCCGCGATCTGACCACTCTGGATCTCAACCTGTGTGCGAAGTTTTACGAGGACCTTCTCTAGCTCCGCCACTTCCTCCTCCATCTTCTTAAACTTGCCTCCCTTCTTTCTCTCTGCTTCCCGTTTCGCGTTGACCTCCTCCCATGCTTTCTCAGCTGCCTTCCCCTCTTTGACGAACCGAACTTTCTGATCTTTGATGGATTCGACTTCCTGCTTCTTCTTGTCAATCTCACCTTGGGCCTCTTCAACACGCCTGTTTGCTTGCGTCCATTCCCAGGCTCGCAATACGCGACCAATCCGTTCCAGCTCAGCGCAACCCTTTTGCCATTGTAAGAATGAGCGCTTCTCCTCGCGTAAGGTGTCCAGTTTCGGGGTGATTTCCTCAGTTAGGAGAGACGTGATCTCTTGGACGCGTTTTTCCTTTTTGTCCATTGTCTTCTTGGCTTTATCCTTCCGCTCCTCGAACATACGCGTCCCAGCAGCTTCTTCGACCATACCTAGGATCTCTTGGGGCCGCATGTTCAGTACCTACTGGCAAGTTTCAGAAATGTGGCTTGTAGGATGGAACACTTCGCTCTAACCTTCGTGATGCGCCCTTGCATGATTAAAAAGTTGGGATTGTTGATATTGAGTTGTACGCTCTGGAATAGCGTTTGGATTGTATGCTGCTGCGACTTGTGACCATTGAGCAGATACTTTGATATGTTTGGTAGTGCAATCTGTGCATGCGACCTCGTTAGAAGTCCTGGATTGTTTGGGTTCAATGTGTACTCACTTGACGGGTCACCGTGATTTGCTTGCAATTCTCAAGACCGACGGGGCTTTTTTCCCTATCCGAGTTATCAAAAACGATGGTCACGCTTGCTTTGGTGATTCCAGCCTGGCCACGCTTGTAAATGAGGTCCTGTTGGTTCTGCGCACGCATCTATGAGGTGCGTGTTAGCAATGTTCATCCACCTAGATATGGATAGCGACACACCTGAGACATGTTCGTGATACCGAGTACAAAGCATATCGCATCGAGAATATTGGACTTGCCCGATCCATTGAGGCCGGTGATAGCGTTAAACGACGAGTCCCATCCTGTGATTTGGGTTCGTACAGGGTAAGACTTGAATCCTGAAATTTTGGAATAGTCAGTTACGTCGCGTTGTTGTCGACTGTGGTCTACCTTCCAGCACAAGCTCTTCTATACGCATCCTTTGCAGTCACTGCCGAATCGGAATAGCGATTGTCACGGTTGCAGCCAGCGCGACGCGACGCGTGCTGCATCGGAGATTGAAGCTACTACACGTGACGGCTCCTGCATGTGGACCCCGGATTGCTTTACTATATCCTGCGGCCCTTTGCTCTGGCACTTTCGGGTCGAAGCGCCCAAACATAACGCCGTAGAGTAAGGTCCGCCGAGAATATTTGACCTTGGTGTGTTCACCGTCTAGCTAAACGACGCACTTCATGCATGACAATGTAAGTGTAACCTTTATACCAGTACAAAGTGGCAAATTTGCAAATATTCGCACCGAAGACCCCGGTTGTATCTAATGTCCCTCGAACTCAAACACGCCTTTGGCTCATTCAGTCATTGGTTAGATTGGTCTGCTTCTGATTTTGTCACCCAGCGCTCAGCAGTCAAGTCTATTGACATTCTTAACCACAATACTAATTCACCTGGGTTGCCCACCATCTCAGAACTGTCGTTGGCACGCCTTTGGAGATGTCGCTCTCAGACTTCTCAGACTTGACGGACCTCTCGTCAGACGAGGACGATGTACCTCTGGCCCAGCGGACCACGGCGAAGAAGACTGGAGGCTCTAAAAAGACTCCGAAAGAGTATAAAATATCCAATGTTCTCCGACCTCCCCGCACCACTCAGTACACAGCGAAGTCACTCTATGGTATGGGAGTGGAAGGTGATGCACGCCCGTTTACTCACCTGTTGTAGACCAGATAATCGACAATGCCATAGACCTCGACCCGGAATATCAAAGAGGTGAGCATCCCCCCCTGAAGTTTGATGATGGCCAGTTCGATTCTAATGAAGCTCCTCTGCTCGTCAAGACGTGGTATGGCCAGAATCAAAGCAATCGGGCCTTATAGACTCGATTTTACGCAACTACTATATGCCACCTATCATCTTCGGTGAATAAGACCCCACCAACATTTACCGACTCTTGTTGAATTTTACCCCTTGATAGCCGTGTCTGTCTCGGATGATGGGAGTGAATTGCGCACCTGCATAGATGGGAAGCAGCGGTTAACGTCAATACAAAGGTATTGCCCGCTTTTTCGTGACTTTGAACGATCACACTTCATGCGCCCACCAGGTTCATAGACGGACAGGTTCGTCAGCGCTACATATCATGCTTGGAATTCTTGCTAATCACCCACCTAACAGATACCACGTGAGTCCTACACATTTTCTGATCTCGCCCGATCTTCATGTTTGTTTCATTACTTGAAGACAAAGATTCGTAAGTTTCCGCATCCTTATCCATTGTCAAGCTTTTTCGATCCACGTCCGCACAAGGTTCACCAACGAGAAACTCTGGTTCAAAGGAGGAACTGCAAGTCAAAGGCGTAAACTTCTCCCCAAGCACTTGATGACCCAGTTCGCGAATAAGCAAATTGTGTGCGTCGAGTATAATGATCTTAATGAAGACCAGGAGAGGGAGATATTCCAGGTGAGGATTCGCAGTTCAACATCTTGGGGGATCCATCATTGAAGTACACGTTTTAGCGAGTTCAGCTTGGCGTGGCGCTAACCCCTGCTGGTTGGACCTCCTTTAATAAACGTTCGCGTCCCTCCATCTCACCTGTTTGTAGAGCGCATGCAAGCTATTGTTGGGCCTTGGCCTTCCCTCATCAGAGAAATCCAAAGTCAAGTTCTCGGCGAGGGCGGATTTCAGGGTTACCTTGACTGGGGACATGCTCGCGGCAGGGACTTTCAATGTTTGGCTTCGATTGGCTTTTTGATTGAAAACCTGCCGAAGCACACTTTCCCGGGTGCCCCTCAGCTCGAGAAATGGCTCCAAAATACGGAACCGGTTGCTGCCAAACGTCGGGCAGAACTGACAGATACCTTCAGGATTCTCGTCACTCTTGCGCGCGACAAGAAGTACAGCGGATCACTAAACAAGCCCACGCGTGTCTCCCCAATCGAGTTTGTAATGATCGGGGTTTTGATTTATCTTCATCGCGCAGTGTTGTCATTGACGCAGCTCTCCTCTGCAATCGAGAAGATGAGGGCAGACGTCCGGTCGAAGCATGTTGATATCCGTGCCAACACTAGAATAACAAAGCATATGCTTGATTTCATATCCAAGAAACTCAAGGTTTCCCAACTCAAAAGTGATGGGAATGACAAACCTGCTGCAAGCAAAGTTCCATCCCATCCTGCTTCCAAGCGGAAGAGACCTGTCGACGATGACTCCGATGGCGGTGAGGACGATGATTCTCAGCCGCCTACCCGAAAGACAACCAACCCCAAGCGGAGCACCAAGAGTACACCTAGTAAGTTTTGCATCAGTCCCGCATGAGCTAAAATTAAACACAGACCTCCTAGGCTCCTCACATGCAAAAGGATCTACCAAATCTCAGCCACTCGGGAAACAGACACCTTCCCAGCAAAAAACTGCTGTCAAGGGGCCATCCCCACCAGCAGTTTCCACCATATCAGCGCCCGCTTACAAGGCACCTCCACAGACGGGTAAACCCACCGTCAGGCCGATTAAGTCTTTGGCAAACTCACCATCAACGCCAACACATCCTCCGGCCGCTATTGCTACCCACGTGGCAGGGCCCTCAGCACCATGTCAGCCTATCCCTACAGTCCCTCCACCTATTCCACCCGCACAAGTGCCACCGCCCTTTCGAGGGGGTTGTAGTTCAAAATCACTCTCTCCCGCCGTTTCCGTTGCGCCTTCTACCGGTCCTCTGCTTAGCGTCAAAACCGAGGTTCAAAACGCATCACTAAATATGGAGTCAGATGTTCCTTCAACGCCTCGTATCGGATCCTCGGGCTCTGGTTTCTTGCAAGATAGGCTCGCACCTATTCGTGCCGCCAAGGCTGCCATTCAGTCAGGTTCTTCATCCCAAGCTCAGTCGCCGGCTGTTGGCAATGTGATTTCGCGGGCATCCACTCCAAGTCAGTTTCAACCATTGAACTCCGCTCTTGCCTCGCAAACCACGTACCAAGCTAGTCGTCCGCCGCCAGTCGCCTCACCTCCTGCACCGATGGGCCAAGAGATAGACAGAGCCTCGATAGAGGCCATTTTGAGAGCTGCGGGCATTCACCAGGGCCAACCTTTGCCAAATCCTGGAGCATCTTCTTTTGTCACTCCGGGCAGTGCTGTGATGGCCAATGGGAACAGTTCGTTAGTTTTTGGCACCCCTCCACTCCCTGGCGCTGTGCCTTTATTTGCCCAAGGTTTTGCCAATGGTATGCAAGCGCCGTCCTCTTCGCAAGTCGGCGCAGCTGCCAGTGGGGTGGTCACCGGGATGCAGAATTTATACCTTTCGCAGCACCCATCTCTTTCTCAGCATATTGCTCAAGTAAACACCTCAGCTCCGGGTGGATATGCAAACGGTTCCCCTTCCATTTCCGCGCTGCCTTCCCGCCCAGCCCAGCTTCCCCTTCCCCCCATTTCGGGTGACCACCTCCGTGCGGATCCCATAGGGGGGTCAGCCCTGCCACCGCCTCCGAAATCCGCATCTTCTACCGGCTCCTTTCCTGACGAGCGCAGGAACAGCGATTATGATCAACGAGGGCGAGATTATCGCCGATCTTCTGCTTCGTACGACAAAAGCCGAGACCGGGAAAGGTATAGGGATCGGTCGGGCGACCGCGACCGCTATGACCGACGCGATTCTTCCAACTGGGAGCGAGACAGGCGAAGAGATGGTGGGTGGGGGTCCAGGGGTCGAGGTCTTAGCAGTCGAAGGTAGACGTCAAGGTTCGATACCAGCAAATTATCACTCAAGCCTAAGGTGGGTCATGAGCTTATGCATATGTCTGCGGGCATTCAGCGTTCTTATACGTTTTTGCAAGGTGTTTGTTTGGACGTTAATTTGTGCACTCAAAGCAGCCCTTAGGGTTGGGCGCGTACTGCCACGCAAGTTTCATTTGCCACCCGAAGCAGAGCACGTTGTATCCTCGTTCATCCCCACGTTGCCTTACTCCTTCCTAATCATACCATTCACTCTGCACGATACTTGATTTGTTTTTCATTTGTGAATCACACTACTGTCACACATTAATATTTTTGCTACTCATATTGCGCGGTATATATAATGACTATAATTCTTAACAGGTTCGTGTACAGCAAGATGTTATGGGGTTTCCGTGGGTCAAAAGTGCAGGTGAATGGGTTTAAACACCAAAATAAAAAGGGATCATCATCCCGATAAGAATAAGTTGGTTTCGCCATTTCCGCCAGAAAGTTACCTGAACAGTGTGCTGGCTCCATGCAGCGCAACGATCGATAATACAAGAGCGATACTGATAGGACAGCCTTTACTGCTACCATTGGCACCCTTGGCGCCATCTGCCACCCAATCGCGCCAAGCGGCTTGCATCTCAAGGACAAATGCCTGACCCTCGGGGCTATTCTGCCCCTCTGAGCCATAAGAGTACGGATCAACAACAGGGGTGAGCCAGCCTTCTGAAGTAAAGTGCAGCATGTTTGGCGTGGACGACGTGGAAGAAGGTGGGGAAGACGAGGTCGAACTAGGTGCAGAGGACGTGATTGAAGTCTTAGAGGGAGTTGTTGTAATGGAGATTTCAGCTCCAAAGGGCGCAGAGAGGGCTTTTCGGGACTGCTCGGCAAGGGGAAGATAAGTGTGGGTGTTCCAAAGTAAGGAAAGGCGGTAGACAGTGCTGGCGAGGAGTGCCGTTGAGGATGCGTCGTAGAACGTAGAATTATCGTCCGGGTAGTTTCTGAATAGGCCATTGTAATTCTGCAAGCGATGTATAAGCATCATATTGGGCCGCGCTCGAGGTTATACAGACAATCAATGGATACATTGCCCCGTGGATCTCACGGACCCAATTTGCGAGATCCTTTTGTTGACCCTTGAGTTGATTGGCATACTGGGATCGTTGTATGGTGCCAAGCACACGAATCATTCCTGCCGCAGCCCAGGCGTTCCCTGTATGCGCAATCAGTTTTCGCATCAGGGAACCGTAAATAGTCAATACCGACCGGTTGCCCAGTGTCCCTCGTCGTTACCTGATGAACCCAGAAGGATATGTTTCCACAAATTATTCGCATGTGTGTCGCGTAGATACTTGCGGTAGAGGCTTATTTGAGTATAAGCTTCGACAAGGAGGGTCTTGTTATCAGAGACCACGCCATAGTACGCCAAAAATGGCGGAACCATATAAACAAAATCGCTCCTTGAAACTGGCCTTAGCAAGGGGGAACTAATCCATAACACAGCCAAGCCTGCTCACCAGAGTTGCACCTGGTCAACCCGATGCGAAAGCGCCCCGTCGCTGGTTTTGGGTACATCCTGGAATAGAAAATCGAGCTGATCTCTCGCAGCTCCTGCGTAATCCATGCCATCTATGTCGCCTTGGCCAGTCCAGTTGGCCAACAGAACCGCAACACCTATGCTGGCAGGATCGGCGGCACTGCCATCTTGGAGGAGTGGCTGTGGGCCTGTGATATTTCCGTTTGAATTACCACGGTTAGAGACTATGGCACGGGCGATCGCGAATACGTCGGCGAGGGCGGCTGTGAGATTCGAAGGTACACCTGGGGGTGGTGGGACGGGAGATGAAGAAAGCACAGAGTACGTCGGAGCGTTAAGCTCGAGGAGAGCCTCTGCGCGAGTCCCGTATTCCCAGCTACAACAGGAATAGAAAATCAGCGCGAGTCCGAGGTGCCCGACGTCAAAAGCGGCATGTCACAATCCTCTTGGTGACGTGCGGACATGGCATAAATCAAAGCAGAAGTGGTGGTGGCAATGTAACATCGCACCCCCCTGGTAAAACTCTAGATGCCCAATGACCACGATGTGACGTACCTATGGGTTGCGCCCGTTGCTAGACAAGCACTGACCACAGAAAGCTGAGCATCTGTGAGATTTTGGGTGAACCCCGATGGACATAGAGACAGGAATAGGACGGTCGTAAGAAGCAGACGGGCGAGCATCGTTCGCTCCGCTGGAAAACGACTCCTCATCGATGGGGTGGGAGCAAGCCAGAAATGTCACCGTCATAAATAAATAAGGCGTGGAGATTCAGACCGTCTTAAAATAACATCGTCATTGGTGCCTGTGGCCAGCTGAGCATGCGGATCGTGATCGAGTTCGGATGGTGACACTTCGGACTTCTTGGTTCAATGGTACAGTAGTACTTTGTATAAGCCACTGCGATAAATTCATGGTTGTGATAGTGCACCGTTACTCTTTGACGGGCTAAGGGTACATACCGCGGTGGCGAAGTGTGGACCACGGCATCCATACGACAAGATAGGGTGTAGAAGATGGTTTTGAACGAGGCGAAAATGTAGGGACTGTGCTCTGGGTAGACGATTTATGGCAATGAAACAGCGGTCAAGATGAAAGCTGCGCAACATGAAGGGAAGGATGTTCTGGCTCTCTTTTACGTACTGCTTCCTGTCAGTACGGTAACGGCGAGTCGATTTCGGCAAACGACCTTCCCCTCAGAACAAGGGATGAACAGAGAAATTAAAAAAAGGTCTATGGATTCCCAGAAAGATGCTATGACAAAATCAGGCTGGTATGACCCGAAACCACGCGACGTAGATTATGAAGAGGTCAAGTTCATCTAACCAGTCACACCATGGACAGCCTCAATGCCTAGCTCTCCGAGAGCCCGCCGTCCCCTTGCTACCCAATATGCGAGCGTTCGTGAATCCGAGAACCACATCCTGTCTGACTCTGGCTCTTCATCTGCAGAAGCACTGGGAAAGACCGCGGGAGTAGTCTCGGTGACAACGGTTGAAGTTGTAGCGTCATTTCCGACCTTGGTCGCTTCTGCTTGTGCAGGTATCCCTTCCGGATTACGGGATTCACTAGCATTGCGTACAGCTGCCTTTTCCTCCCGCTTTCTGCGCTTCTTCTCCAGTCGTCTATGCTGTTTATCCGTCTCCTTCTTAGGGGGTTCCTCCACAGCGTTCGATGTGTCTGAAAGCTGTGGCGCAGAGAGAACCTCCGTCGCACCAGAACGTGGCGTGACCTCGGCCTTTGGAGGTGAGACCCAGAGCCTTCTGCTGCGTATCCATCCAGCAACACTGCTTTGGCTTTTGATCTCGTCAAGAATACCAATTACCGCAAGCAGAGTTGCGTCGTACGGTTCCTCGGGGGATTCTTCCTCCAAGTTTCCATTTGGAGAAGACCTTGCGTCACTAGGTCCGCCCCTTTCTGGTGTAGATAAATTCTCGATCGATGTTGACCGCGAACGAGCGCTCAGGTCTGAATCCGAGTACGTATCCTTCTGGTCTTCTGCGTCTGCTATCGCGGTCACATCCGCCTTTTGCAACTTCGCTTTCCGCTTCCGCTTCTTTCCCATTGGAGCCGGTGGGATCTCGGCATCGGCTGGATGCGTTTGGGGTTCGGATAGAGACGCCACCTTGGGATCTGTTGCTTCCGTCGTGATACGAACCGGATTTCTCTTACTCGCCAAAGCTTGTAACAGTTTTGTTGTCTCTGCGTCACGAGAATCCTCAGCAATGGAGGCTGCTTTCGTCACGCGTGGCATTGTGGTGTTTCTCAGCTTTTCCAGCTCCAACGTACGCAGATCCCTTGCTCTCATTGGTGCAGAGTATTCGGGTATGCATACATGGTTGTAAGGCTGTAAACGTGCTTTGAGCGGAGAATCATCGAGGAGGAGAGTGGTAAGCGCGGAATGGGCCAGAGGTGAGGTGGCGCCAGCTGACGTTGAATGAGAAGGCGGCGGCGAGGCGTCATGCGAAGAAAGAGTCGCAGGATTAGAATTCAAGGGGAGAAGCTTCCATGGCTTTGTCAAATCTTTTGTTGTCTGCGTTTTGCGGACTGCG
This sequence comes from Leucogyrophana mollusca, assembly GCA_021014945.1. NCBI lineage: Eukaryota > Fungi > Basidiomycota > Agaricomycetes > Boletales > Leucogyrophana > Leucogyrophana mollusca. The sequence continues at coordinate 40,381 of MU266492.1, read as the reverse complement.
TGAACCTTTAGTAAAGTTCGGGCGATGCATCACCAGAACCTTCTGATATAATCGTACCAAATATTGGGGTGGATCTACTCACAGTAATCTTGTTTCGCCAGTCCTAAACTCTCGCGATCCCAGACTGCTTTCAGCTCATCTATCTTGTCACCAAACACTTTGTCCACCATGTCAGTGACACTGTGAGGTTGTGCAGATGACCAGACCATCGTATCAAGCCATGTTTTAGTCTCTGGAGCGAATAAGTACGCTCGGAAGGCGGGTATGTACGGTCGTGGCTGTACGGCTCTGAGACGGGGCATTGGGCCGTTAGGAGGCCCGCCTCCCGGTACCGGAGCATACCGATTCTTTGAACCATGCTGAGACCGAATGAGGAGAGTTCCATTAAGATCCAAGATGAGTAACTTGCGAGACGAGCTGGGATCTGTGAGAGGTTCGGACGGTTGCAAGGACAGGGAGATGTAGGAAGGGGAGGGGGCGGAAGGAAGCGGGGGCGGATTTTCTGGTGGCGGAGGGCTTGCGGACATAGTCAGAGGATCGGTGGACGTGTCTGAATCACGCTTTTTGCGGAAAGAAGGCCGAACAAGCAGTGGAGCTGAAGCTGAAGTTGCATCTGCATGCGTGTGGTATTCTCGCTGAGGGCTCGCGCTCCGTCTTCTCGGAGGGGCCCGATATGAATCATTCGTACTATAACTGCTTCCAGTGGAGTTATAGCCATAGGGGGAATCATGCTGGTACGGATTTGCGGGATACGGATCTACTCCGCGCCAGTAGTTGAATGCAGTCGAATAAGAAATTTGTGCGCCTCCGTGATTGGTGTACGAGTTGTGATACGGGTATGGCTGATTCGCGAGGAGCCCGGCACTGTACGGGCCATACTGCGCGTCATTGTCATAGTCGTATGGGTCTTGTGGGTACTCGTAGTAGGCATTCCGGTCGTTATATCTATTGGCTCGGTTAGAATGTCCACGATGGTGAGACATGGTCGATCGCGCTCGGATCAGCCAGGCGGTCCCTGGTGGTCTCAAGGCGCGCGAAGGAATCACTTTGAATGGATATTAGCGTTGCAGTCGACCAGAGAATCCTTCTGGAAGGGACTTCAGTGAATAGGCGAGGACAAGTGTGGGTGGAAGGGCAACAGTTTTCCAAGAATGCTACCCATCCTAATCGGGTAACTACAGTCGTTTTGGACCCAACTCCGAGCCGTGGACTAGCTTGTTCATAAACCTGCCCTCCCTCGGTCTGCAGCAATAGGTCCTGATTGAGAATTCGACAGCTCAGACGCCCAAAGGACGACGAGTTCCGTATATGAGATATATTGAGCATAAATCCGAACTCTCCAGTGAGTTTAACGGGGAGGCGAGTGTTTAGTGAGCGCAAAATAAACTCAACGTTAACAGCCCCAGGCATCGGGTATCCACCCGTACAGCGCCCATCGCGCTCATTACGATGCTGCGCCCAAGATGGTTCTACCCACTGCGGCTATCCCGCTTAAAAGCTCAACAGACCTTCCAATCTTAGGTGAAACTCGACCATCAAGTTGTTCAAGTCGCAGCCGCTGCTTCGAGGTAACACAGGTCTTGAGGCTCACGAAGCGATGCTCTGCCAACAGCCTAGTTGCCCTGCATCTGCGCAAGGCATCTCATTCAAGTGTATACATGCGAGGTGCTTCGAACAAGCAAACTTGAGTCCTTTACGGCACAAACCCGCCTCCACCTTTCACACAGTACACATCAAAATTATCGTACAATGTCTCCAGGGAAGACAGTGACATACGCTACGCCATCTCTTCGTTCAGAATATTTCTCTGTGACCACGCTGGCGGAATAGCTGGAATCATTAGTATGGAAGGCTCCGGTCCGGAGGCATCAGCGATCCAGCACATCAAGTTTGCGTGAGGAAATGCTACATATATGACACCGATTATCCTCAAGTCCCAGGTTCGACTCCTTTACTCCATTCGAGGAGAGCGCAAGCCCTCATCCACTACACTTCACCTAAACCAATTGATGGCCATTTGTTATAGATGCGAGCTCTGCACAACGCCGTGAAAACTGAGTATGTGCGCTCCATTGAGGTGAGCTCATGCTGGGCCTATCAATCTAAGAACACAACGCTCTAATGGTGCTTACAAACTCTACATTTCACAATCCAGGCCATGCAGAGTGGGCATTTCGTCATCTTTTCTCCCGATGATACATCTAATCAGGTTCTACCGCATAGACTAAGCCATCACAAACAAGCTCACCCCTTCCGTATCCATGCAAAACCGCTACATCTGCTCTGCAGGGAGGAGCACGATGTGGTGCCCATGCTCGAGATTTCCCTCTACCCTCGAACCTGAAGCTGCACAGTCTCACCTATCCACCAGATGATGGGCATGTCCTGTATTCCATGGTCTCCATCAGTTTGGGGCGCTCTCACTCGCCCTTTGACTCTGCAGTCCGAGCGGAGCCGAAATAACCTGCGAATCCATTTACCACCGCATGCGAACTTTGGTACCTCCTCTCCAGGTTCGTCGGGGTATACGGGTGGTCTCGCGTATTCGAGACAATTGTCAATTAATGCGTAGCATGCAGCCTGTTGTTGAGCTGTACACTAATCAATCCTACAGTGTTGAAGAGATAGCTAATCGAAGGTATCAGCATGGCGGAGGTAGCGATCGCCGGGTCGTTCTCTAAAGAAGGTGCGTTTATTCCCCCTTGTATTTGTTGAGCTTTTTCGCTTACATCCGAATCGAAAACGCAGGCGTTACCGCACCAATACTTAGGGAAACTAGCCTTTAGAACCTAAAGTACATCATTGGCAAGTTCACTCGTTTTCCATCCCAAATCACAGCATTCGTTGACTTGTGTCGTCAGCTGCAGTGCATGTCACATTGACACTGGGGGGAGTTGACTATCTCGAGGGAGAGTATTGACCCCAGGAACCATCGATCACGCCTTAAGATTCGGGAGTTCTGCCGTGACCTCAGGTCTCATAGGCTTGCGTTTATATTTCTATGAAGGTGAAGATGACTATAGATATGGAACACGCAACTTTGTGTCCCGAAAGGTAAGATCCATTCTTTAGAAGGAACGGCTGTCTTTATTCTGTATGGTCTATCTACGGCAGACTCTGAGGTCACAAACCCTGATTTCCACACAGAATGAGAGCAGTCCGGACCTCCATGTTTCTCGACTGGCATGACGAATAAATCGAAACATTAAATTGAATGCAATACTTACTAGGTGATCTCTCGACGTAGCTATTTAAATAACATGTCTGCTCGACGTCGGGGACACCAACAACGCCCTCAACTCGCCAATCCATGGCAGCGTAAATCTCTGATCTTCCGTATCTAATACATATGATATTGATGGGGACACCGAATTTCGTTTGCACCGCGCACATTCAGTGCCAGATCAGTGGTGCTCTTCCGGGAATTCCCGGCCCTAGCTTGAGGCAATAGGGTCAGGGTTAACCACCCACCACTTCGGGATCCTGTGATATGGGCACTATTGTTGCCGCTGCCACTCTTTTCCGAACTAAACTCCTGTAAAACGGCAGACGCTGGGAGGTTCATCACTCTTTCTTCTCACCATGGATACATATCCGAGCGGCTCAGAGGCCAGTGACGTGGAATATGATGAGCTGGACTCTAGCCAGGGGCACGGCAAGGGAAGAGACAACACTGGCGGTTACAGGCTCACAAATGTATTAAAGCTGCCACGAGCGACGACTTATACAGCGCTGGCTCTCTATGGTGCGTGACTGCGCAATTTCTCCCCGGCAACATACTACCACGGACTATATTCCATCAGAACAGGTCATTAGCAGCGATATTGACTTGGAGCCAGAGTACCAGCGAGGTATGTCTTTCATTGTAGGGAAGACGTGTGTTAGGCGCTTGCTCAGTTGAACATAGACGTTGTGTGGCCTGAATCAAAGCAAATAGGTCTCATAGATTCCATCTTCCGCAACTTTTATGTCCCTCCGATCATCTTCGGTACGTCACAACACCTCGTGACGTTCTCGTGTTAATGTCCTTCCCAACAACAAGTGTCGCATCAACTTGAGGATGGGTCGGAAACTAAGACATGCATAGACGGCAAACAACGACTAACCTCCATTCAAAGGTGTGCATATTTCCTCTCGCGCTTGCTGTACGCTACTTGACGTATGGACGATTACATTGCATTGCGGTGCTTGCGACTCCGTCGATGACATGAAGATTTATGGACGGTCTGGTGCGCAGCCTTTCTCTACCCCCCATGTCATCACTCACACACTCCGGTGTGACAGATACCTCGTCAGCATTCTGTCAAGCTCTGTTTTGAATTATACTCACCCACATGACCTTTTGAACCCTGAAGACAAAGATCCGTGTGTGGCTTTTCGAACTAATAGCCATAATATTGTTCTGAAATTACTCCTTTCTAGATTTTCGAATGATAAATACTGGTATAAACTCAGCTCTGTCTCGCAGACCAGCCGAGGTCCGGGAAAGCTTTTGCACGACAAGTATCGACGGTTGTTCGCGAACAAGCAAATAGTCTGCATTGAGTACCAAGACCTACCGGACGGTGATGAAAGGGAGATATTTCAAGTATGTCTTTCTCTCTGCTGCTCTCGAAAAAAATCAGAGCCGAGATTATTGTGTAGAGAGTGCAGCTGGGCATGGCGCTTACACCTGCAGGTAAATCTATATTCACAACGACATGAACCAGGTTTATAAAACAACCCACGTTGACAGAGAAGCTGCAAGTTCTAGCCACTCCGATGGCCGCATTCGTACGCACTTTACAGGCCGAGTACCTCAGTCAGGAGAAACCCCTTGGAGGTGAGACGCTCGACTGGGACCGGTCACGTGGAGCCGACTTCCGTTGTGTTGCGCAAGCACTATATGTGATTGCAAAATACCCCTCCCAGCTATCTGTGGGCACGATGCCCCAGGTAGAGAAATGGCTTCACACTCCCACCGTAAAGGCAAGAGGGAAAGGCAAGAAGAAAGCTGCTGAAGATGAAGAGGAGGACGACTTATCGAATAATGAAGCCTTCCTAGAGCGCATCCATGACACTTTTCGCATTCTATCCGGTCTCGTTGGGGAGCCTTCCCTCAGCTCCCTGTTCCTGAGACCGGGGTGGCGCGTGTCCCCGATTGAGTTCATCACTATGTGCCTTCTAGTTTCTGTTCACAAAAACAAGCTGACACGGCGTCAGCTCGCCGAACAGATCGGGGAAATGCGAAAGCGGGTCAGGGCGGAGCATGTCGACATCAGGATGAACGGTCGCGTCGCAAAAACACTGATTGAATTCATCAAAGAAATCGCCGGTCCTGCCGCACTGCCAGCTCGTGAGCTGAGTGCTAATGCCCTCAAAAGGCACCGGGAGGCGGAGGGCGCAGAGCAGAGCAGGAAACTAAAAGAAAAAAAGGGAGATAGCCCACCACTACCTTCACTCTCACGAAAGAAGCCTTCGAGTTCTTCCATGGTCATTGACGATCCACCGCCTTCCACCACCCCCGTGCGGAGCCTCGTATCTACGCCGCATTCTGCCGCCAACCATCTGAGTGGTTCGCAGGTTTCAATACCTGCACCACTGCCACCTCGTCCAGCTCCGGATAGATTAGCTGCAGTCCGCGCTGCGAAGGAGTCCATATCGGCTTCATCTCTGGCATCGCGGATGGGCGTACCGGTGCCTCGAGCTCCACCATCTGCGCCATCTGCACTTCGGGATCCATACCCAAGCTTCGGGAATTGACGCATACAGCTTGGTTTGCTGGTGGGACCTTTGTTTTTCTTTTGGGTGTCGTCATTGTAACTAATTGTGCTCTAGCACGGAGGAACTTTTGGACACGACTAATATCCCCCACCAGTGTCGCCCGGCTCGTGCTACATCAACGATGATAACATAGTGATAGCAAACTGCTGGATATGATTATCTCTCCGTGGCCGCGTTCTCTCGTCTTATCCGTCTATCTACATCTACAGCGTACAGGCAATATCACAGTTTGTTCACCTTTCGGAACCACAATTAGCTTAGACTTCCGACCCGACATTTCCCCCTTCCGCAAGACGAACAACGACTAATTTAGACCTGGAGGCCAGCGTCTTAGTTTTGAAATACTTGTGTAGAGCTAGCGCTGATGGCCTTGAGATCTTCGGATGCCTTCGAATGCCTTGTTGGCGCTGGCCAGGACGGCAAACAGCCGTGTTTTCGCATGCTCCCACGAGAGGCTAGAGATACACGAGGGAAACGATGAGGCAATTGCCTTTCATTACACCATTCCAGGAAAGTTGTTCGCCGCCGCATGGTCTCCAATAGCTATCACAAAATGGGTGGCCTGTCAAGGGGCTCCCACCGAGGGGCAAGATTTTGAATAACCAGGACCGGCTTAACGCCATAAATCACTTGGCCTAACTGACCATTGGCGTATATTTGGTACTGCTCCGGAATTATTGGGATCGTTAATAGGTAGATAGCTCGATAAGCCAGCCAAGTAACGGCTTACGCCCGCCTCTGATTAGGGTGTAGCGTACCAAGTATGCCAGGGTGGGTCAGGACTACACATCAATCAGGGCCCGCCTTGGTGCTATAGAGCGACAACTGGGTATCTTTTCCATATAGATACTCAATGGAGGTTGTGGGCGACTGCGGACCATGGACGGCAAATGTATCTGGGGTTTGGGGTTTGGTTCAACGACGAGCTCCCGATCTCCGGTGCGCAAGAGTGGATCCAAGATGGCTCCATTAGCTTGCGATATGGCGCACACGATAGGACTATGGCCATACCCGCGCCGACTCGTGGGGAATGTACGACGGGAATAGAATGCGCCGCGCCCAGCTTGATAAATGAACAGGTGACAGGTTTGAGAACGGCTGAGTGGCTCAGGGGCGATGAAATCATGCTTCAGTTGGCCCAGTTGACCTCAGGGCGTTGACTTGATGGTAACCCCGGAGGATTTATTACTGAGAAGCTTTGATCATCATAACATTTCCGCAACAAAGTCGCCAACATCTTCGAAAGGCTGTGCTATTAGGCGATCACCAGCGTCCAGGGCGCCCCATGTGGCTGCATCATACAACCTTGGAACTGGATTAAGCTGGATTGTTCAAGTTGGTTGGTGACGCGACTTGGAGGCCACAAACAGAAGCTACTTAACAGTAGAGTCTTGATATTCCGCAGGGTTCAAATCTGTTCAGACCCGCTTGTCAAGTTACGCAATCAGTTGGTGGCTTGTTTAATCGCAAACCCGACTGGGACGTCCCAGCACGTCTGTTGGTCAACCACATTGTCGCCGTCGGCCAAATACTCAGGGAGTAAAAGTAGACGTTGAAATGGTACACATTGCGACAAAAATCAGTGCGCCCTTTCCACACTTTGCAATTCAATTCAAAACGCCGCTACGTGCTTCGGAGATATCATGGTTTTCGTGGTGTGTATGCTGGTTTCCTCCTGTGGTTGCTTGCCAAGAATCCTTATTGATGTGCTGAAGATAACAACTAAGCTCGAACTGGCCTCCGGAAGGACGAGCAAAAACTCTGTGACCTTCCGGATCTGCGACGGCAATCGCCATTCGTTCTCTCAAAACGCCGACAGTGGAGCCTATGTCGCACCGTTATCTCTACATTGCGGTCAGCTCTCCATAGAATGCATAGGGTGCGTGCTTACCTCACGCAATTGGGCACCACTGCGAAAGATAATGTGGTCCGATACTTCGTCTCTCACCGATATCCTATTAATACAAATTCTTCTTTCGTTCCTCCCCCGTTGTGCCTCATGCTACGTAGGCCTCGAAAAGGCTTCAAGAGCCAAAATAGGAGCGAATATGGACGCCGACTAGCCATCAACTACATGGGATGTTTCAGTTTCGGTGTATACATTCTCAGCCCTTGCCAGGTGGCCGGGTTCTTGCTGTCCGTTCGATTTTCACTCCATGGAAAAGGGGCCCACAAATACTCTGGTCGGAAATACCTTGCGCATGCGAGTTGTCTTATCAGCATGGACTCTTGCGAACTTTTGTATCCGAGGCACTACAAGAAGGCCACGGGCCCCCTCTTATTCTGCTCAGGTTCCCACTTCCTCAGAACCTCTCCTTTCGCAGTCTTAAAGACTGTTATTACACTAATTCGACATGGGTGGTGGCTCCGAAGAAAGTCGATATAGCCCGACAGAGTTCGAGAAGGCTGATGTCAAAGCCGAAGGTGTGTGCGCTGACGTTGATGTTCACTGGATACGGAGTAGCTGAGACCAACTACAGAAGCCATCCTTGAGACAATCGCTGACTTTGACGACCCCAACATCGATCGTGATAACGCCCTTGTTGGGGTTTTGGGTAAGCTCGTATGTATGGTTTTGGGCATTGTTAGATGACAGGCTCTTCTCAGAGGATGATTCTCCCTACCCTGAGGTGCGATCCGCAGTTGCCAACACCGACGATCCAGATATTCCCGTAAACAGTCTTCGCGCTTGGGTGATGGGTGGGTTTTCATTTCCATGGAGGTAATACTGACAGTTGTTTGCTCACATCTCTTCAAGGTATTGCGTGGGCTATCCTCATAGCCGGATTAAATCAGTTCTTTTACTTCAGATATCCCTCCGTCACCATCTCATCCATTGCCGCACAACTCCTCTCGTTCCCCGTCGGTCGGGCGTGGGCGAAGGTAAGGAGCTTCAACTTCTTTCGAGCAGAGGACGTTTTGTTACCTTGCACCCATGACATCTTCACCCTTGCCGGAGCTCACTCGCTTGAATGTATCACAGGTTGTGCCGAACTGGCGTGTCTTCGGTGTGCAGCTTAATCCTGGTCCCTTCGCGATCAAAGAGCACGTTCTTGTGACCATCATGGCGACTGTTGGGGCCTATAGTGCCTATGCGGTATGACCTCCACAATAGCATCTCTGTCCAAGCTGATGTTTCTGTCTTTCACTCCCAGACAGATATCGTTGCTGTTCAACGCGTGTACTATAACCAGATGTATAACTTCAGCTGTAAGTGCGATCCGGCCCTTTACATAAATTAAACAACAGCTGACAATTTGCGCTTTCGTCCTCGGAACTTCACACCTATAATTAACTTTCCACTCGTGTCCTCGTCAATCGTGCGGCTTTCGGCGTTACTGCCGGGTCAACTCATCACCCTGACTGTCCGGTGATCCGCCAATGCGTCATTTCAACAACATCTCACGGAATGTCTTAATTTATTGGCGTCATCTCACGACGTACTGGGCTTATCGTTCCGCGTCGCCATTTTTGCTGCGCGTTCACAAAACTCAACAGACCAATGGATGGTTGTAATGTCCACGCAGCTCATTGGCTTTTCCATCGGCGGTATTCTCCGGCGGTTCCTTGTACAGCCCCCTTCAATGAGTGCGTTTTCGGTAATGACTTTTGTTGGCAATCTCTAACAACCTTTACCAAGTCTGGCCTGCTAACCTCGTCACGTGTGCTTTATTCAACACTTTGCATGCACAGGTATGTCTGTTTCAAACGTGCTTTTGTGCCCCTCGCACTAGTTTATCGTGTCCCTCAGACTTACGCCGGAATGGGTACCCGTGGGGGTATCTCCCGCGAACGTTTCTTCTTCTACGCGTGGTCAGCTGGTGTCATCTGGTACTTCGTTCCGGGATACCTCTTCCAGGCCGTATCCTACTTCTCCTGGGTCTGCTGGATTGTTCCGGACAACATTGTAGTCAACCAGATGTTCGGCTACGTGAGCGGGATGGGGATGAGTTTAATCACATTTGATTGGGCTCAGATCACTTATATCGGTGAGCAGCTTGATTGCGGTCTGGATTAAAATTAACTTTTTCATCGTAAAGGTAGCCCTCTGGCGACACCATGGTGGGCCGAGGCCAATGTGGCAGCTGGTTTCGTCTTTTTCTTTTGTAGGTCTCCGAACGTGTATCTGTACCTTACCCGTGATGCTAAATTCTCCACAACCAGGGTTCCTCGTCCCTACATTGTACTATACCAACACGTGGTACAGCAAGTACATGCCGTGCGTTTTTGACGATGGTTTACATACCGCACAGCTGGCTCATTGACATTTCTGGTGGTCTAGGATGTCCTCACGCACATCATATGACAATACCGGCGCGGCCTATAATGTGACGCGGATCACCAATGCGGATGCATCTCTCAACCTCACCGCGTACGAGGAATATAGCCCTCTGTTCTTGTCGTACGTCTCAATGTGTTCCTGTTATCTTGTTCAAGTACATAATACGTTCTTGACAGGACCACATTCGCAATGTCTTACGGGCTTTCCTTTGCATCAATTACCGCCACGCTCATGCATGCCTTCCTCTTCTTCCGTAAACAAATCTGGGTCCAGAGCAGGCGCTCGATGCATGAGCAGCCGGATATTCATGCGAGATTGATGTCCAGATATCCCCAGGTGCCGGAATGGTGGTATATGATTATTTTCGGTGTGCCCCCCTCCACGCGCGAGATGTGGACGTTGTTTACGCGATTTCACAGTTATAATGTTCGTGATTGGCGTAATCTCGATTGAAGTTTGGCACACCGAGTTCCCTGTTTGGGCGTTCGTCTTGTCATTACTCATCGGTGAGCTCTTTTGATCTTCTCTCAAGTGTTGTAATTGACGCTGACGGGGGTGTATAGCCTTCTTCTACGTTATCCCGATTGGCATGATTCAAGCTATCACCAATCAGCAAGTCGGGCTCAAGTAATTTTCGTCCCACCCACCTATTTGGGACTAGAATCGCTGAATATTCGTTCTACTAGCGTTATCACGGAGTTGGTGGTCGGTTATGCCCTACCTGGTCGTCCCATCGCCATGATGATGTTCAAGACGTGGGGATACATTACTATGTCCCAAGGTTCGCCTCTTCTTCATCTTCAGGACACATTTGATTCATTTGAGGCATTTAGCTCTCACTTTTGCCTCCGACTTTAAGCTTGGACACTACATGAAGATCCCTCCTCGCACTATGTTCTGGGGTCAGGTAGTTGCAACCGTTATCGCAGGCACAGTCCAGCTGGGTGTGCAAGCGTGGATGTTCACCAACATAGAGGACATGTGTAATCCCACTCAGAAAGATGGCTTTATCTGCCCCAACACGGAGGTGTTCGGCACCGCCAGCTTCATCTGGGGAGTTATCGGCCCCCAGAGGCAGTTCTCAGGCGGACAAGTCTATAATGGTAAGTTTGACGACTTTCGGCTCTGCATTTCTCTGATCGAGCTCGTTTAGCGCTGGTGTACTTTTTCTTGATCGGCGCTTTATGCCCGACTGTTGCTTGGCTGGTTTCACTGAAGTGGCCTAACAGCTGGGTGCGCTACATCAAGTGAGCGGTCATTATGCTTAGGGCCAGGAGGGTGAAGCTGACCAGTGCATTCCCAACAGTTTCCCCGTCATCTTTACCGGTACGGGTGCCATACCCCCTGCGAGTGCGCTCAACTATGTGCCATGGGCAATCGTCGGCTTCATCTTCCAGTACATTATAAGGAGGAGACATTTCTCGTGGTGGACGAAGTATAATTGTGCGCTTTTCCCATCTCGCGAGAGGAGAGACATCCTGATCAGCTCGCATACTGTTTTTCAGACGTTCTTTCAGCGGCTATGGATTCAGGAGTAGCCGTGTCCATCATCTTAATCTTCTTCATCCTACAATACCCCGCAAACGGAACCATTGGTTTGAATAGCATTCAGAAGTGGTGGGGCAATACCGTGTTTTTGAACACCGCCGATGGGCAAAGTGCAGCACTACTTCCCATACCAGAGAGTGGGACGTTTGGGTGAGTGCTGTTGGTTGTGTTCGTCAAAGTGTACTTCCTGACGGCTTTCTATAGCCCCACCACTTGGTAAATGGCACACAATTGTCATTGTACGATCAGTATACATCACAATAACTCCGAAATGGCAATGTAGCCCAATGTTTCAGGCGCATCCCGTGAACCCTCAAGTGAGAAAGCGTGGCCGTCTTACAGCGGGCCTGTCAGGTGCAATAAGACGCGATTCCATGAGAAAATGCTTGTTCGTTCTATGGCGGGCTGGACGCCAGCAATCCGCCTACCATCCGTAAGCTCTGGTAGGCCCTTCAAGTCGGTATTTTGCAATCGACTCAGATGTCGCCGTGCCGAGGCAGTAATGTGCTACTTCGGCATTCATATTCATCCTATCGCTTCCCGCCATGTTGTGTAGAGTGACCTCTTCTCAGTCTCGAAATCATGAGAGCTTCGGTCAAATTGGAGCTTCATAAGGGAATGTGTGCATCTCGACCATGTCCGGTCGAGGTAGTACGACCTTATGTAGGTTACTGCTAATCTAGCCTGAATTGCGAGGCCCCTGTGCCCGCTTTACCACTCCTCCACTTGTGTGAATGCCCTGGTGTGTGACCAAGGCTCCTGCCAGACGGCCACTTATATATTCCAATTAGAGGCAAAGTCTCACAAAGGGCGCTCATCACCGAGATCCCCACCATTTCAGTGGTATCGGAAAGCTACCGAGCACGGCCAACGAACACATGCGTACACCCACACCAAGCCGGCTTATCTTTCGGGAAACGATCCCAAGTTAATTACAGTCCATGCGCAGCCTTTGATCTCTATCAAGACCGGACGCACACTCCCGCTCGCCCTACGAACTGGATGCGCCATTTTGGTAGATAACGCTGCGGTACCCTCGCGCCTCTGCTCGTCCACCCTCAGAGTTCATCACTAATCGCTTGAGCTCGGGTTGCGCAGGCCCTGTGTGGAGGTTGTGCTCAAACTCAAACCAACACACACTATCAGATCCGAGCAGGTCCTCCGACAAGTCACCGCTGAACAGCCTTCCCAATCCTATCTTTTGCGGAAATCTGAAATATATCGGTGTGGGGGGGCACGAGCACCGTCAAGTAGGAAGCAGCTACTAATTTCAACTGTCCTCCCACACTTGATCAACTTCAAGACTCTGCAGTGCTTCATGATGGCAACTCTGCCTTACCTCATGCTGGGAGAGTCCATATCTACATGTTGATTCAGCCATCATGAGCGGCTTTCTTGCTTCCCCCCTCCCTACTGGAGCTGCGTTCGTCGAGGGCCAAAGGATGTACTTCAACACCAGCGTGGCGAACTTCAGCCCATTGCTGCTCTACATTCCGCAAGCACTGTGGTGGGAGGCACCACCAAATGATCCATCGCTTGTAAACTATGCCACTAAAAGCTATCATGCCACCAATGCATCACAAGGGCGTGGTTCGATTTCGTTTTACTGGAGCGGCACAGGCATATGGAAAGTTGGTGCACACAGGAAAAGTGATCGCGCTGACGTTACGCTGCAGGTTATATGGCGGGTACCAACCAACATTGGGCGCATACCAGATTATCTTGGATGGTCAAGTCTACAATTACTCAGGAATCCGGGATAATTCTAGCTCACTGGCTGGTTATTTGTTACATGGGAGTCAAGGTTTGGCGGCCGGCTCCCATTCTATCGAGATGATCAACGTCAGTCAAGACCCCGACCAAGACATACTAGACCTTGACTATGTCTGGATGTATTCCCCCTTTTCCCTCCTACCTTTTCTGATTTGTTCATACAGCTTGTGTTTGAAAGCTACTTCAAGGATAACTTGACCACATCGGAATACAACCATTCGAGCACAGCCGTTCAATACCTTTGCTCAACGCCGAATAGCGAGTGGCATTCTCATTCTGATTTCCGGTGCGGCTTCATGTCATAAACCAGAGCCCCGCCTCACGTCCTCTACAGAGTTACAAATGCTGCTACAGGCGCCATCAAACTCAACTTCACAGTAAGTCAGAGAACCACCAGCAATGTCCCCCAGCTGACGGAGCAACAGGGTAACACCGTCAAATATGAGTCTGCTTCCCTTGTTGACATTCGAGAAAAGGCGCAAGCATTGCGGTTTATGGACCTATAAACCCTTCGCAAGCACCGTTTCTTGTCAGCGTAGATAACGAATCTCCGTCACAATCGCTGCCCAACACTCAACAAGTGAATGTGTCCTCCAGTTTAATATATTTCAATAATGCACTCTCGTCGGGAAACCATACCCTAGTGATACAGAATAATCCCATGGTCAGCTCCAATCGGAGTATGCTTGGCTTAAGTTATATACAGATTAACTCTACGACGCCTGCAAGGTATGTTCATGCTTGCCGTATCTTCAAAGAGCGTTATACTTATAATCGATCAATACCCTTCGTCAGCGATGCCCTTGCACCAGAAACACCCTCACAGTCAGTCATTGCTTCCTTACGAACACGATACCTGATCCTCATATACCCTCTAGAAGGAACGCAACTATAATCGGTTCTACGCTCATCTGTTCAGTCCTTGGTTCTACCGTTATTGCCGTACGGCGGTGGTTGAAGCGGACGAGAAGAAGAAAGGCGAAACACCGTGCACTATATGCGATAAGGCCGTTCATGGACATCCCTCTTCCGCCCGCACGTCCTACTGGCCCCTTCTCGTTGACTACGCCACCTTCACCACGATCTGCAGATCAAGTCATGATAATCGATTCCGGTGGTCCAAGAGCAGGACACGGGTCACCCTCTGCCGGAGACAGCTCAGCTCAACTGCGTCTCGCCCCTTCGCTGACATATCCCCCCGTAGCTACGCGCTACACCCCCGTCCAGACCGCCTCTACACCTGACTTTCCTTGCGAAGCTACCGTTCGCCCCTCACGAATTGCTCCTCTGCGACGAAGAAATGGAGCAATTGGTGGGAGGTCACAGGCCCCAGTAATCGAGCTTCCGCCTCCTTACGACCATGCATTCATCCGCCTCTGATGCGACGATGCTTGGGTATATGACGGCCCAGTGGCGACTTTCTGGTTTCTTGGCTTTCTTGATGGCCTTGCACTTACCCATTCTACCTCCCTTCATTTCTTCCCATTACGTTTGAGAGTTTGGCCAGGGCTCAACAATAGCCTCCGCTTTTTCATACGTACGGTGTCAGCTCCCGTGGCCTCCAGCACAGGTTCTTAGTGTTGGTCATTAGCGATAAGTATCTATGAAGCCAACTCAAGATCTGACCAACTTACATATATACTGGTTAATATTATTGCTATGTCGCTTACAAGTCGTCAGTACACTGACCGCCTATTTCCTTGTAGTTGACTTAAAGTTATGGTGGTATACGGCAGACTTGCATCAGTGATCTGAAAAGTTCCCAGACCGTCGGCTGATCAGCTTCTTCCTCACAACGAGATCGTAGCCATGGGTAAACCGAAAACTGCAGATCTTGCGGCAAGGTTCAAGTATAAATACTGATGCATTGGCTTTCATATCTGTTTCCTTCTGTATTCTGTTATGCAAAGCTCCCATCATGCCTTTCGTCTCTAGTCGTATTCCGGCGCCAGTTGGCAGTATGAATAATCTGGAAAATTATCCTGGAACGTCTAGCTTGGCTGACCCTCCCGCCGTTCGGAGGAAATTATCAGCAGAAGGCGTTTTTCAACGCGTAACCACACTCTTTTCACCGCGCAGAAAACGCGAATCCAACGCATCATCAAGGAATGGACCTCAGAGCAATATTGCTGTCACGAATGGGAGAACGACTGCGCGTATTTCACGGTCCTCCAGCAGATCTTCGTCGCCTGCGTCACCAGATATTAGGAGACCCAGCGGACTCGGACGCAGAGCAAGCTCACTCGAATCACCGCAGCCGTATCCGTTTGCACCCACAGACTTCCCCGGAAAACCTGATCGGGAGGAGGATGGAGATATGGGACGTGCTAATGCGCTAACCATGAGCAGCACCTCGCTAATTGGACTGCGGAGAGCGCACGAAGCTCGTTTTCAGCCGCATCCTGTCCACATTTGCGAAATACCTGGGGAGATTCTGGAATGCATACTGCTGTTCCTCTCCCCACACGATCTTTGCTCTGTCGCGCTCACGTCGCGTGTCCTTTGTGCTGTTTCCCGAATCACACTCTATCGCACACTCGACTTGGCGACGATCGGTGATGGACGTATTGATTATCTCTTCGGAATCCTTGCGACAAACCAGGAACTTGCGGGAATTGTTCATACCCTCACCTGTCATTCTTGGCCGACTTCCTCTCTTTTACAGCCTGGTAGCGACAACACCCCCGCGTACCCGTCACACGAATCCCTTTTCTTCGCTGCCCTGCGAAAAATGCGTAACCTCGTTTCCGTTTCCGTCCCTTCGTTTCCGCCAGTGTTTGTTCAAGCTACATTGCCCCAAAATATCAATATCAGTCGCCTGCAACAATTGACGATTACATCTCAAGAATTATCCCAGAAGGAACAAACCGACATCCTCTCCTCACTTCCGTATTATACCCAGCTTTCCACTCTGTCCTTTCCCAACCTCACCGAAGGAAACAACGATTTCAAAGACACTCAAGAGATACCCCGCACCAGCACGTCTATCACCAGGAACGTCCCAAATGCTCTCCAAACGTCTCGTAAGCTCTTGAAGTCCCTCAAGCACTTGCATGCGCCTCCGGAGCTGGCAATTGCCATTGCCAACTTACTATGGAGCCCACTCCATAGTGTAACTTTGAATGTACACTCCACCCTCTACACGGGGCTACGTCCCGCTGCGGTTGCGCGTGCGCTAAAGGGAGTTGCTGAAATGAAAATTGTTTTTGGACAAGAAGTGGACAAAAGGACTGCAGAAAAATTCTTGGGAGCGGTTGGGGGCGCGCTCACTGAGGAAGTTTCTGAGGGTGCACAACAGCTGACAGCTCTTGAAATTGAAGCTGAGTGGATGGACGAAGAAGCTGCCGAGGTATGCGCGATTTTACTCCCCGAATTGCTTTCCCTACGAATCTCACATTCGCGCTACGGCTTTTCAGACACTGTACAAAATCATTGACTCTGTCATGCCTCGCTTCCGGGGTCTCCGCAAACTCAAACTCACTACTCCTTGTCGGTCCCCACAAACACAGTCGCTGCCAGTTCTTCCGCACAATTTCCCATTCCCACCACTCCCGTCCCCCGCACGTTCATCATTTTCTATGTCAATCTCGTCGCCGCTTGGACAGGCGCTGACGCATGAGTTTGTTGGGCAAGGCGCCGAGAAGATGCACGCTAAAACGTGGACGAAACAGTGTCCGTCGCTCCACGATATCGCTTTCACCTTCACTAGGCCTCCCTCCGACGGCGTTACGGGAGGATACGAAGAGGATGCGGAGAGCGTGATATACGGTATTTGGTTTCGCAAAAGGGGGTAACAAGGGACATAATATTGGGCTCATTGATCGTTTTGCTGTCTTTAACTTTTACATGTCGTGCTGATACTTGAATAGATACCCTAGATATATCCGATTGACGTACATACCTGCTACACCATCATACGGAACCACCTGCTATCGATCTTTTCTTCATACCATACTTAGCATTGTACTTAGCTGAATAATATGATCAGTAAACGACCTGGCCTCAGCTACTGCTTGCCTGAGGTCAAGACAGATTGCCGGTAAGGGGTCTGATAGAGTCGTTGGTATTACTTCCCTCGCACTGTTCTTTTTATCACTCAGTGTGTGCGGACTGGGTGCCGAACATGGTTCAATGGTGGCGAAGGTAGGTACATCCAGCGTGCAAGACCATACGCCATCGACGTAGTCCTCACCTTCTTGAAGTATACGTCTGCGGCCCCCTATTCCAAATCAATTTTGTAGCACGGAACGATCTTGCAGTTCGACTGGACAGGGTATGGTCGGTGCGAAATATGTCGACCATATGTCCAGCTACCTGGCGGAGGTAGCAAACTAACATATCAAAATAGGGACTGGAGCCGTGATAAAGGTGCCTTCGAAACCATGGTCCACGAGGACCCAGGAGCGCAGCGAAGGTCACGAAGGCGAAAACGGATAGTGAAATTATCTGTGCAGTCAGACGTAAAGCGCCCTCGGGGAGGGGAGGCAGGCTCGGATCAAAGTTGACACTCCTTCGCATCGATAATTAACGGTGACGAGACTATACAAAGCAATAAATTAACCGATTTCGTGCTCTGCAAGAAGCTGGGAGGTACAGTTTAGTAGGCGCGAGAGCAAGGGCAGAACATATCCTCACCATGTTCGGGATACCGTTGGAAATAGGATATACATGTTTACAATTAGGACAAACCATTGCGCCTTCGATTACATGTATCTGTTTGAATTGTGTATCTGTATGACTCTAGTAACAAGGAGAATCACATACTTCGAGTAGGACATGATGGAGTTTTTGAAGGAGGTCATCGTCCATCATATCTGGTTCTTCTGGAGGCAGGGATGTATCTCCCACCTGCAAAAAGGGACGTCAGGACCGAGTACCTTGACGATCTAATATAACTAGATTCACCTGTTTTGCTGCATCCGCGAGAGCGCCCCATTCAAGCCTCGGGATGAGGTTCTTCACGAATTCTGGATTAAATTCGGCCTCCTGTAGTTCGATCTGAACATCTTGGAAGGCCAACGGGAAGTTATTCGTGGTGCATCCTTTAACATGACACGCCAATAGGTTGTGGGTGACGAGCCGAACCATGATCGCCAGAACGAAGAAAGGGAGACCTGATAGGATTTATCTAAGTAAAAAGGATCGGGTTTCCATTTTGGGGCTAGCTTCCCTCCGAATCCCAGATTTCGTGGTCCGTAACTTGTGGGCCTCGATTTTGTACATCCTCCTTCATTTTCGGCGGACAAGGTAGTACTAGAAAGCTTTGGACGTCGTAGAATTTTCCGTCAACCACTCGAAAATGCGACCTCCTTCACCGTCAATACCCGAAAAAGAGTTCGTATATGATGCATTGAAGCAGTCCTTGCGCTTGGACGGCCGAGGATTCTTGGATCTTCGGACGCCCACCATCACTTTTGGACCAGAGTTGGGATGGGTAGAATGTGCGATGGGCAAGACGCGGTGCGCCTACCCGTATCACATCCAAATGCTTTCACTGATGTCCCCTCAGAGTTATTGCTCAAGTAGATGCTAAGATGGTCAAGCCTCTTCCAGAGCGTCCATTCGAAGGGATCATTACCATTCACTCAGAGATCTCGCCCATGGCTTCTGCTGACTACGAACTTGGTCGGTAGGTATGTGTCCTTGCGTCCTTGCGGTCGAAAATTGTCGACGATCGATATGTTTAGACCCTCGGAAGAAGAAGTGTCTATAACCCGAATGTTGGATAAAGTTCTCCGGAGAAGCGATGCAGTTGACAAAGAGTCCCTGTGTATCTTGGCCGGACAACGAGTAAGGTTTTCATCAGATTATTGCGGGCCTCTGACAGACGGTGTTGCAGGTATGGCACCTCCGATTGACAATACACTGTCTGGCCGATGCTGGGAATTTGCTCGATTGTGCATGTCTGGCAGGAATAGTCGCCTTCAAACATTTTCGAAGGCCAGAGATCGAAGTCATAGGTGACGAAGTGATAGTTGTGAGTCCCCGTCTTCTTTTCGAATGGCCCACTGGCTGAGATAAATCCTAGCATGAACCCTCGGAAAGAGCTCCTGTCCCTCTAGCGATCCACCACACACCATTCTGTCTCACGTTCGCGTTTTTCCCCGATGCTGCCACACGTCCTGTCGTCGACCCTACACTTCTCGAACAGCGATTGAGCGCGGGCCTCCTTAGCATCGGCATGAATGCGCAGCGCGAGATATGCGTCCTCCAAAAAGCAGGTGGTATCCCAACTACTCCAGATGAAGTACTAAGGTTAGTCAATGCCGCCGTTCCCCTCGTGAAGGAATTGGATCAGATGGTGGAAGCGAAGCTAAGAGAGGACTGGCAAGTGAGGAAGGTCGAGATACGGTGATATTTTGCGTAGAAAAGTACCTCACACTATTGTGCAATCCAATGAATCCAATTTGATTGTAGGTTCTAATATGTAAGCAATAAGCAATCGAAGATCGATGTATGTACGATTCAGCTTAGACGGTATATATGTATAGTATGTATAGTGGATAGCAAGGGTATGCTTTGGGATCCAATGACATTGTCTTCTAAGATATCCTGCTCATATAATCTTGTGGTCCATCAACATGCCCAGTGATCGCCTATTCGGTGCGAATCCGCTTCTTGGACGCGCCGTTGGCGTGCCCGTTAACTCCGTTCGTCTCACCAGCCTCCGGGACAGTCGAGAAGTACTCCTTCGCGCCATGGGGATCGGGCTTGATAGTCTTGGCACCCTCTGTCCAGCCCAAAGGACAAACCTCGCCGTGAGTGTCCTGGTCACGTCATTCAGGATCCAGTAAAGTCCAAGGAAGAAACAAAACGCACTGCGAACTGGAAGGCTTTCACAAGCCTTATGGTCTCATCGACTGAACGGCCCACAGGCAAGTCGTTGATGGTAATTTGCCTTGAAAGATGGACACGAGTTAACACCAGCTAACTGGCACGTAAGAGATGAATTACTGACCTTACAGTGCCCTTCGGGTCGATGATGAAAAGTCCACGAAGAGCTATGCCCTCGTCTTCGATGAGCACACCGTAATTGCGCGAGATAGTCATGTTTCTATCAGCAATAAGAGGCAGTTTGAGGTCAGGTCCGATGCCTCCCTCCTTCCGCGGCTGCTGCGCCCAAGCAAAGTGGGAATACTGTGAATCTGTGGAGACACCTAAGTGGTGACGAATACTTGAGAAAAGGCGGGCAACATGTTGCATTTGATCAGCTCACCAAGGACGGATGCTCCCAGCTCTCTGAACTTGGGTAAGGCATCGTTAAAAGCGAGAATCTCTGTTGGGCAAACGAAGGTAAAATCTCTGCAGAAAACTCAGGATCATTCCAAACTGCAGATGTTGGTGGAAGACCTACAAAGGATAGAAAAAAAGGACGACCCTGCGTAGCGTTGAGATGTGCACTCAAAAAAAAAAAAAAACGAAAGACCCATACCATTGTCCCAAGAAGTCGGACAAGGAAACATCCTTGAAAACCCCCTCTACGACAGCTGGGGCCGTGAAGCCAGGAGCGGGACGTTGGACATATGCAACCATCCTTAAGTCTAAGTCGAGGGTCTTATTTAGGAGGATACGGGAGGTAAACTATAGAGGAGAAGAATAATTTTCGCGTTTGAGCTTCTTTGGAGGGCTTTGTCGCGACCAATTTAGTGTTTTCGGACGCGTTATGTATACCTGTTTGGAGAGTCCATGGACATGCCGTGGACTCATTACGTTTGCCAAGGCATTCCGTGGCTTCGCCCTCAGTGATTGCACCCGACAAGCACCCAACCGGGTCTGTATGCCCCTGTATAATTCTGGTCACTGCAGCTGCACAAGTACCTCTGATACAGATGGCATCTTCAAGTTGCGTGGAGCACATTTCGATGACCATGATCGTCCTCCACGTCAATATCCGGGATCAGTATCGCATTGAAATAGAAGCTACGTACTTGGGGTGGTCAGTAATACAATTGGTGTGTTTGCGCTGGGATGTGCTGGAAGTGAGCCCGACGACGGTGACAGCGCTGCATATACGGACAGGCATCTTTGTGGGGAAGGGCATTAATTCAGAGGTTATAATTGACAGAGGATATGTTTGAACAGCCCTTCCTAACCTTCTGGCTTATACTAGAGACCTAAGCAACTGGCATGAAGAAGGGACATAATCGTTCCGAGCTTCTTCATTAAAGTTTGTTATTGTAGTGAGTTGCATGTCCACTGATAATTCCCGAATGAGGGACGGGACAAACAAATATTAAGACTCGCACGCACCACGGCCAAAAGCACCACAGTGGCTGTTCGCTCTGCGGGGAGTAAGCTAGATGTGTCATTAGACATATCGCGAGGGACAATGATCGCGGGACCAGCCCAACGCAACGAATGTACCGAAGTCATGCCCGGGGCTGCGCATGGGCGATAGTGGATTTGGTAGTCTGATCAACGCGCACCAGAGAAACGCGTTGACGTCTCTGAGGTCTATCGCCTGTTTCACTGAGGAATCAGTAGGCGGTGGGATATGTGATCACATACGATTGCTGGCTCGCGTCATTTTCCCGATGAGCTCGATGCTCTCAAGATAATACTCCTTCTCGATCTCAGTATCGTTGGTGAAGCTGATGCTTAGCGGCCCGGTGGTAGAACTGGAATGCGGCCTTATCGATGGTGAACTGGACCTCTTTTCCGCTGGTATTCTCGATCTGCATGGTCTCCTCCTGGTTTTAACCAATGGCTGGGTTTGCCAGTTGTGGGGTCGCCGACCCCATTTATAAATGGACGAGAACCACCAGGCGGGGGGAGGAAGTAGTTGAGAACGGCTGGATCGTTAACGGCGGTGTGATAACGGGAATCGTCAGAGTGAACTGCTGATTTACTGACGCAGACCAAGGTTGGAACGTTAGTATATCACCCAACTGGATCCTCCCCCGGACAGTTACATGGCAGCTTCAGATTTCTTGTCTGAGTTCTTGCTTGTTCTTTGTCGTCAAGATCATATGATACTTGACGCTAAGTAGGTCAACTGTCCGGTGTACGTACTGCGTGCCGTGGTGGGGCCCGTGCCTAGGGACCATGAGCTATTCACTGGTGAGTTGACAAGTTTGATGTAAAACAGGCTCCCGAAGCGAGGAATTTATCGACTGATCTTGAAAAACGGCCCAAGGATTCCGGTTGATGGGTTCCAAATAATAGCACGTAAGGCTCATTAGGTTACTCAGTGCTTTTGTAATGGTTTTGCTGTCTTTGAGGAACCTGAAGCCTCTGCGTTCTGCGCCACGGGGTAGATCCGTCTTCCTTCGTCCTCCTTGAGTCATATGTACAAGTTCTACTTCAATCGTTTCGACGAGTCCTTGCCATAGAATACAACAAACATGCCGCAGGAATGACCCAAGCGTCGCCGCCAGAGGTGTGTAGAATAGTGGCCGGGGTGGCCTCGGTTGTCTACCATGGGGGGTCGGTCGTCCTGGGTTTCGTTCAACGAGGACAGCTAATCACATCGCACCATGGAGAAGCGGTGCTGAGATGCAGTCAGCCCGGCCTCCTCCAGTCGAGATAGAAGTGCGACAACCTCTTGGTCCTATGGAACAGCACAAAGGCTGCAGGTGTCCCCAGCGATTCGATCGACGGACAGATTTGTTCCTTTCTATAGCTCAGCAGTTCCCGAGCTTGCCCCGGTGCCTCATTGCGGTTGCTAAACACTGAAGGCACATGTCGCCCGTGCAACGAGTCTGTGTGACTCGCTGTAGTGGTCTTCAGACGTAATCCATCGTGCAAGGCTAGGATAAGTAAACGCTATCGTGTGCTAGCACCTGTTTTAGAATTTCGCGTGGGGGGACGCAGGGCAGGTCTAAGTTTCAGAGGACACGATTACGAACCACGCAAGCGCGAAACATGATGACCCATATGTCGTCCTTAGAGATACAGACCAGAGAACATACCCATCGGGTGGAGGGAAAGCGGGGCCGGCTGGGGGCGCGCCGTTTTTACGGACGAAGTAGCTTGAGTTGTTGGCGCCAGGCTTTTAGTAACAGGGCGGATTTCCGTATTCATCCAGAGGTTATCGCAGGCAAGCAAATCCTTCCAGTGATGTCATCCTTCGAAAGACCCCAGTTTCTCCCGACCTTTGTCACCAGTTCCTCTCGGCGAAATATGCGGCGCCGGCAAGCACGCATCACCACATCAAGTTGATAGTGTTGGCCGCAGACCTACGGAAACCCGACCAGCCCCGCAAAAGGGGCCACCCCAGGCCGTGCGGCTACGCGATAGCGCCAATGAAGTAAGGGAGCCTGTCTTGAGTGAAGAAGTGGGGAAGGTCAAACGAGAAGACGCACAATGTGCGCTTGGAGGAGGTAAGCATGCGGCAGGCTGGCAGAAGTACGCACAATGCGCGGAGTTTCGGAAAATAGCGTGCCACCTTCAGATTCGGAATCCTGTGGCCACTGGCCACATCCACTATCCACAGAAGTCCACCGACCACTGATTAATTGTACGCTTTGCGTGAATCGAGTGGCGGGAAGGGTATAAGACAGTGTCGGAAAGAGCAAAATGTCCCCCAAAAAACAAGCCCCCCTGACCGTCCTCCCTCACTTTGTAGTAATAACTTATACTTATACCTCATCGTCACCATGTCCGCCACTTCCATGGTCTGCACATCTACCGACATGCACATCTACCATGCTCTCGCGCTGCCGTTGCCGGTCACGACAAACGCGTTGCCCAGGGACGTGCACGCCGCCCTGCGGCGCTCGGATAGGAAGGCGGGCAAGGTACTCGGGGTTACTGTGACGCGGGACGTCACCCAATTCCGTGCTGGGCTGGACCTACTCGTTTCGGATCAGGAAAACCTGCACTATGGCAATAGAGGAGACAAGGGGGGGAAACGCAGTTTTACGCTCGTAGGAGCGCTGAAAGAGCTCGGCTTGGGTCTTGGCCGCAAAAAGATACAGAGAACGGACCGAGTGGTGCTAGGGGAACTTGGGGGCAACGCGTCAATAGCAAGCTCTGATGATGACGAAGAAGACTCGGACCGGAACACAATTTCGTACCTTCCGCTGGATGATGAGGTGGACTTCGGCTATGGGAATGACGTCAAGACACCGACTGCTAGAGACTTCAACGAGAGTGAAGAGGAGAAAGGAGAGGACTTCGTGTGGGACTGCGTCAACCCTTTCGCGACACCGCCGAATACACCCGTGCGCGCCATCTCGTCTGCGATCAAGCAATTCTGTGAGCCGACGTGCCCGTTGGCAGGGCCGATGGCGGAGATGGATCGTCCAACAGGCGATACGTCCGATGGGCAGAGTTTCTTGAATTTAGACCTCGACCTGGACGAAATCGATGGTCTCGTATCATGCGGAGCCGATAGCGATGAAGATGCTGAAAATGTACGCAGATGTAAACGCGCAGCCATGCGCTCGAGGATGAAGACCTTGGAGATTTTGGGAGAAGAGGCGAGGGATGCTATGCTCGAGAAATGAAGAAACATACATGATTTTTTATGCCTTATGCCTATATGTACGACCTGCAAAGCCAGCACAACAGTGTACAATGAGTAACTCCCAGCTTCACCACCATACTGTGTGATCGATGTTGTGCCAGGACAACGTTCGGTCCGGCCGCTTGGCGTGACACGTAAGTTGGCGGCATCGACTGAATGTGACAGGTCGTCACATGTGACTTCGGTTCTAGATTTTTCTTTGGGCGAAAGCAAAGTTTTTATTCAGGTTCTCATTCCCTTCCACCACCTCGATCTCGCGTTTGTTTCTCCTCCCTTTCCAACGTTCAGTAATGCACTCCATCTCTTCGTCGTCCTCGCAAGCCCTCCGCCGCGCGGTCGCCAAGGCTGCGAAGCCTTCGCTCGCTCGCGGCGCCCACAAGGAGATTAAGTTCTCCAACGAGGGTCGGGCAAGCATTTTGAAGGGTGTCGACGTTCTTGCGAACGCTGTCAGCGTTACTCTCGGTCCTAAAGGTGCGTGGAACGCGCAATTTGCACTCGAATCCGCTGACCAAGGCGCATAGGTCGCAATGTTATCATTGAGCAGTCATTTGGTGGCCCCAAGATTACCAAGGGTGCGTTGTCTTGTGTACGCGAATCCATGTTTTCCGTCGCTCACTTCATGCAGACGGTGTCACTGTTGCCAAGTCAATAACCCTCAAAGACAAGTTTGAGAACCTCGGCGCCCGGTAGGCCCCTCTCGCACCCTCTCTGTTCACACGCTTACCCTGCGCTTAGTCTCGTCCAGGATGTCGCACAAAAGACAAACGAGATAGCCGGTGATGGTACTACCACCGCAACCGTTCTCGCACGCGCCATTTACTCCGAGGGTGTCAAAAACGTCGCGGCAGGTTGCAACCCCATGGACCTTCGACGTGGCTCGCAAGCAGCTGTCGACCGCGTGGTCGAGTTCCTCTCAGCCAACACGAAGACTATCACCACCACGGCTGAGATCGCCCAGGTCGCGACCATCTCCGCGAACGGTGACACGCATGTCGGCAACCTCATTGCCCAGGCTATGGAGAAAGTTGGCAAAGAGGGTGTCATCACCGTCAAGGAGGGTCGTACAATTGAGGATGAAATTGAGATTACTGAGGGCATGCGCTTCGACCGTGGATTCATCAGCCCATACTTCATCACTGATGTCAAGAGCCAGAAAGTGGAGTTCGAAAAGCCTCTTATTCTCCTAAGCGAGAAGAAGATTTCTCTTCTGCAGGACATCCTCCCGTCGCTCGAGGCCGCTGCCCAGGCCCGCCGCCCCCTTGTTATCATCGCTGAGGACATTGACGGCGAAGCTCTCGCCGCCTGCATCCTCAACAAGCTCCGCGGCCAGCTACAAGTTGCTGCTGTGAAGGCACCTGGCTTCGGTGACAACCGCAAATCCATCCTAGGCGACCTCGCCATCCTCACGGGTGGTACCGTCTTCACCGATGAGCTGGATATCAAGCTCGAGCGCGCAACTCCTGATCTCCTTGGCTCCACTGGCTCGATTACCATTACCAAGGAGGACACCATCGTCCTCAACGGTGAAGGCTCCAAGGATGCCATTCAAGCACGGTGCGAGCAAATCCGCAGCGTCCTTGCAGACCCCACCACGAGCGAGTTCGACAAGTCGAAGTTGGCCGAGCGGCTTGCAAAGCTTAGCGGGGGTGTTGCCGTGATCAAGGTCGGTGGGAGCAGTGAGGTTGAGGTCGGGGAGAAGAAGGACCGCTACGATGATGCTTTGAACGCGACTCGCGCTGCTGTCGAGGAGGGAATTCTCCCTGGAGGCGGTGTCGCCCTACTTAAGGCTTCACTTGCTTTAACTACCAACTCTCCTGGCACCGCCAACCCTCCTTCCAACCCTGATGCCAAAGTTGTCCCTACTGCCAACTTTGACCAGGATTTGGGCGTCAACATCATCCGCCGCGCCCTGACCAACCCCGCACGGACGATCCTTTCGAATGCTGGTGAAGAGTCGTCGGTGATCGTTGGCACGCTGCTAGGCAAGTACGGTGCACCAGAGAACTTTGCCATGGGTTACGACGCGAGCAAAGGGGAGTACGTTGACATGATCAAGGCTGGGATTGTCGACCCATTGAAAGTGGTGCGGACCGCGTTGGTGGACGCGTCAGGTGTTGCGAGCTTGCTGACTACGAGCGAGGCCTGTGTTGTAGAGGCGGAGGAGGACAAACCTGCGGGAGGCATGCCTGGCGGTATGGGTGGAATGGGAGGTATGGGCGGTATGGGCGGGTTCTAAGCGATCCCACCAACCTGACTGGCCATGTCTGATAGATGGACGCAGGCGACGCGTCGTTATGGACGGATTGGATCTAAAAGTATCTCCCTCCCCTTGCTTATTACGCCTGATTTATCGTCTTATTGCACTCATGATGACTACCTCGCACACTCATCCTCCCCACCCCCGTTGCATTACTCACACCCCCACCCCATCACGTACTTATATTCGTAGCTCTTTTGTTGCTTTTAGTTACTTTTATCAATGCATCACCACTCATACAATCGCCTCGTGTCCGCAAGTAAGACAAGAGGGACCTTGTCTAATGTGTGATCATATGAATATTATGTTCATATCGAACGCTATTATGTCTCAGCTGACAGACATGTAATAAAAGTCGTGGCCATGGCGTGAGCAGCCTCTCAAACTCTTCCCCAACTGATCCTCTTGCTACTTCCGTCTGCTCCAATCAGAATATACTCAGCCGGTACGTTATGAAAGTGGCCTCATTCACGCCACGCCGCGAAGCTGATTTCATAATCGGACGATCAGGAGATAGCTGTGGGTGGTAGACCTATAAAAGAGGCTGCATTCCTTTTGGATCCCCATTCTTAATTCCACTATCATGCCCAACCCAACGATTAAAACTGACATCGCGCTCGAAGCTAAGAAGGCGAGCCGCAAAAAGTTTGAAGATGTGTTTGCACGCATACGTGATGAACTGATCGAAAACTTCGTGGCGGAGAACATGCCCAAGGATGCTATTGAGTGGTATAGACGCGTGAGTTTTCGCTTTTCCCGAGGCATGTGTTGTAGGTCTGATACAGAGGACAGAGCTTGGATTTTAACGTCCCTGGCGGGAAGCTCAATCGCGGAATGTCGGTCGTGGATTCCGTTGCGATCCTCAGAGGACGACCGTTATCTGACGACGAGTACTTCAAGGCTGCCTTACTCGGGTGGTGTATTGAGCTGGTGGGCTCCTCGCTCCTCTCAAAGTCCTACGAGAAAAGCTGAAATTGCTTAGCTACAAGCCTTCTTCCTCGTGTCAGATGATATGATGGACCAGTCTATCACTCGGCGCGGACAGCCTTGTTGGTATAGATTGGAAGGCATTGGCAATATAGCGATCAATGATTCGTTCATGTTGGAGGGTGCTATTTACCATCTCCTCAAGAAGCATTTCCGCCAGGAGTCGTACTACGTCGATTTGCTTGACCTGTTCCAGGAGGTGATGGTTTTCTCCCTTGTGTACGTGCGCCTTAACCTCGAGCTGATGTAATTGCACTAGATAACGTATAAGACCGAGATGGGACAGCTCGTCGATTTAATCACTGCCCCAGAAGACAGCGTAGACTTGAACAAGTTCTCACTGGACAAGTTGAGTGTTTTACCTCCCCTTCGGAATGAAGCTCACCGAATCCTTCGTTGACGCAGACACCGATTCATCGTCCGCTACAAAACCGCCTACTACTCCTTCTATCTCCCAGTCGCACTGGCCATGTACATGTGCCATGTCCCCCAATCTTACGTCCAGGCCGGCAAAACCATCCGGCCGTATTCTCTCGCGAACGATATCCTCATTCCTCTGGGAGAGTACTTTCAAGTCCAGGATGACTACCTCGATTACTCGGGCACGCCCGAGCAGATCGGAAAGATCGGGACGGATATTGTGGATAACAAGTGCTCATGGTGCGTCAATGTTGCGCTGGCACATGCGACACCTGCGCAGCGCGCGGTCCTGGACGAAAATTATGGAAGAAAGGATAGCGCCAAGGAAGCAAAGGTGAAGGCTCTGTTTGCGGAGATCGGAATTCCAAAACTGTACGAGGCATACGAGGAAGACGCGTACAAGAGGATCATTGGCCTTATTGAAACGATCCCAGAGCAAGGAGATGGGAGCTCGGTGGAGGGAACTGTGGTGAAGAGAGAGGTGTTCAAGAGCTTCTTGGATAAGATCTACAAGAGAACGAAGTAGAATATGGATGATTGTAAGTTTGAGATGTTTGTTTGCACTAATGATCCAAAGCCCTGCCGTTTCAGTTGTTCCTGCCAGTGTTCGTCTGCAATCTGTCTTTGGTCTGCCATGGACTTATGAAGAGGTGCGCAGGCCCACGCCTGTCCATGACACGGATTACTGTGATCTCTACGGTGTCGCGTCAGTGAATATGGTGAGTAGTTCCTCAAGGTCTGGAGCTTCGAAGCCTGAAGCTGGGGGCCTGCGATTTCTTCGTGTTCACAGTAAAGCCTCGGCGAATTCTATGTACCATAAGTGAAATCTGCCAATAGGCGGGATGCATCATAAGCAACCGCCATGTGCCTTGGTCTGGTTGGCCATCCTAACCGGGCTCGAGTAACACTTGCTGGAAGATGCGCCCCATGCAGTGTTCGAGCTGCCGAGGGAGGCCGGACACCAGGCATCCGAGTCCAACAATATCACTCCCCACAATTCCCCAAGCACGTTGAAGGTCCAGTATATCGTGGCACCGGGCAACAATAACAGATCAAATATCATCTATCGGCGGGGTCTGCAAAGGAGACAGGCGCCTGGCGCCGCCTGGGCCGCAACATCTTATGTAGGGAGTATAACTGGAGTATATCGTTCATCACATATCCCATAAGGGCAGCTATCGGAAGACCACGCGACGTCCTGGTCTATGACTCGATATAGATGTGGCTGAGGCGGCTGCGGGATGGGTGAGGATGGGTGTCACAAGGAAAGGCACTGAGTGGCTCCGAGAACCCGCACTGGCGTCGCTTCGTTGACACCGCAAATGTGTTTTGGAATCGATTGGTATTTGTAAATTCTACATAAGGGGGCCTGTATTTCTAGCGACCATATTTCGTCGGAAATCCTTCTCCGCCCCCAGTCTATAGGTATGTATGTGGTTATGTATGGCCTTTCCTTTGTGTCCTTGCCCTCGCTAATTTTTCCCTCCTTGATCAGTTGAGTTACAGCTCCGGCAATGGTCATCTTCAAGCCTGCCGTTCTCACTACCATTGTGTTTGCGGTAGCGGTAGCCGCTACCAAGAAGAGCAAATGTAACGCCAAGGCCGACTTTGAGCTCGGTTTCAAGTTCACCGCATACGACGCCGATAACTGCAACGGCAAATCGACATCATCATCTGGCTATCTTTATACCAGTCGGTGCTTATGCATCCCGCTGCCCGAGCATTTCAGCGGGAATGTCAAATCGTTCGAGTTTGTGGAGGGAAAACTTACTACGGACAAAATTTATGCTGTTTCTCTTCGAGAGCATGATGGCTGCCACGGGAGGGAGGTCCTAGGTGCGTACCTTTAAGTACGGTCCCTGTCCTGCACATATCGCTGACGCAGATTTCGCGTGCCCCTCCGAAGGCCACTCGAAAGGAAGCTGGGTTGCGACGTTTGCCGACCTTAAGGGCAAGCCGTTTAAGTCGGTGCACGTTTGCAACCCGAATAGTTGGTGAATGTATGTTTTGGTCGGTTGGGTGGCGCACAGGCTAGTTCATATGGGCACGCATTTGTAGATGAACACGAAGGCGACCTGAAACCGGGTCACAATAGCATAGCTCGCCTTAGTACCTCAACTTGAAGAAACTTACTTTGCGGACGTTACTTGCAGACCTTGTATCGGCTCACCGACTTCGAGGGGTACTCAGTTGGATGTGGAACACACTGTTCTGCGTGTTTAGCGGCCATCAAGGCAGAAGAAATTCGGGAAAGCATATGGCTCATGCAAAGCAAGCTTTGTCGCGCTTTCAAACTAGGTCATACATCAAAACAGGCTCATAACTGTTACTATCACCATTCCCCATCCCTTATCCGGCCTTAGCCATCATTCTTCGGGAGACTGTGCGTACACCATATTTAGTCGGTGATGCGAGTGAACTGCCAGACGCTGGAACCGTCATCGGTAAGCTTGACCTGGATATGTCCAATGTCAATAAATGTGTTGATGTCTATAGGAAAGGGATGTCGTACATCTGTAGCGGTGCTGCCGCTAATGCCCCAGTAAAGAGAATCATCATCAGTAGGAGAGATCCTAAACAAAAAGACAACATCAACACATGGAGAAAACCTCAGTACAGCGGGTCTTACAGGTACTGGCTCTTGGTGTTGGTCTCTTTGATGATCCACTGGTAGGCCGCACTTCTGGCTTTCACAATCTCGCCTTTCTTGGGAGAGGCACTGACAGAAGCGTAGTTGGTGTAAACGTAGCCCATGACGTTATATTTCCCGCCGGACAGCTTATTGACAGTCCACTGCATTTCGCAACCAAGTATTTAGCAATGATATCTCGGACATACAAGCCGACACAAGTTTACCTTGACATCGTCATTTCCGCCGTCAGTGCTCTGCGTGAGGGCAGAGCCATTGTTGCCGTCAGCCAAAGTGGCGAAACCTTTGGTGGCGATGTTGACGATGGTGTAAGTACCGGTCTGGATGACGCCGTGGACAACTGTGCCAGACATTGTGATGGGTTTGAAAGTTGGAAGTATTGAATGAGGGGTAGGAGTTGCGATTTGCTGGAGACATTAAGCCAGGCCAAGAGGGCTTTTATACTTCGTGGCTGGATACGTTCAGCTTATTCCGGATGATGCTCTGCAACCTGGTCTGTCAAACCGGCTCAGTGGATGAAGCAGTTCCGGATAACAGCTTCACCCATCCAGGGCAGCGCCAGTGGTCTGGTTACAGCGGGAGAAATTCTTTCAGAACGTCAGAGCACTCCAGGACTGCCAAGGAATCGATGTACGACAACAAAAGCACACGCAACACGAGCGCTGGCGACTTGACATGCCAAATGGAAGACAAGGCACATGCGCAGCTCACCTACACAGTGGCAGAATGCTTTGGTGTCCGCCCTAAAGCCAGTGCCATCGTCAAGACGCGGACCCGAGTACGAGACATGACAAAGGCCACTTAAAACTGGCCTAAAAGGCGGTTTTCCGAGCCAAGGGCGCGAGATTAGATATCTTGGTGGGGGAGTGCTTACCATGCTCAAAAAAAACTGTAGACCTTTACGAAACGTCGGTGCCTCCCAATCACGGCCGGACGACAGCTGGAATGCTTGGGAATGTTTTGTGCAGAATGCCATGGTCGTCCGCCTGCGTCACAACCGAGCCGCACTCCACCAACTCGTAAAATTCTCCCAAGAGTCGGAACTGACAACAAAAACAAAGGCACTGGAAGGGCCGGAACACGCGTAAATGTTGATGTGGTGTGCAGAATGGATGACCATCATTACATGCAGCGCTGTCACGGTCAAAGGTCCAGGCAGCTGGGTGCCAACGATCGATATGATGCGTGCAATCATACCATAGTCTCCCAGGGACCAGGACTCTGAGGCACATCTGGGTTTACTTACATGCGAAAGGTCGTGGGAGTTGGAATTGGCAGTGAAATTGGCTCGCCCGGTGCCGCGCAGGTGAGTCCCGTTTACCAAGGATCATGATGCAGAGACTCGGGGGCTCCGAACTAGCATGACTTCAAGTTGAGCTTGTTGAAGGGGAGGTTCAGCGCTTCAGCCACCAATCGAAATAGCACGTGAGCGACGTTCTTCCAATCACGTAAATGCTCCAGTTCTTTCCCTGGTTCCAGCCTTCCAGGGTCTGGTGATCACGGTTGTCTCCCTCTCACTAGTATTGTTGGGAGGGATCCACCATCTTAATTCGAAACCTTGCTTCACCTATGAGAGACTCTATTCCGCTCATAACAAAATATTGGCTTGCTGGCTATATGCCGGGAACCGATTTTGAAAATAGGACCATCTACACAGCTGTGAGCTCGGTGTTGCCGACAAGGTGAGCTCTTACCTATTCGCTGAGGTGTGTTGTTCGTTTTGGTTTGGTAGTGTCGGGGGTGCACAAATGCCTAGTAGTAGCGGTTTAGTGACCGGCCCTCTCATTGCGCACCGAATTGACACACTCTCGGAATTGACCAGTCCCGATGCCTGTTCATCAGGCACCCTGAGTACCTGATATGTGGTCTAGATGGGGGCATTGCAGGTATAGGCGTCCTCCTTGCTCCCATATGCGAAGGCGGGGCTTGGCGTATCTCAGCCCGCTTACAGAATCGAGCGACGAAGTTTGATCCAGAATTTCCACCTTCGATTTCAGCAACCGGTGCTGTTCTTTGTTGGTAGGTTATGTATAGACGTAGACGGCTCGTCCCTTTAATGCCGGCAAACTGGCGCAAAAGTCATGCAGCACCCAGCCATTGCGCATGTCAGTAACCAGTGCGTATGCAATTTCTCTCTTTCAATTGTCAATTGAATAGAAGTTCCGGATATGATAACTAGGTTTCAAGCATTCCAGTTGTCACCCCCTACCATTATGATGGTCAACACCAACAGGGAACCAAAGATAAATACGCAGAATGTTGTCGATCCATAGTAAGCCAGCTCGTCGCAACTGATACTCTAACCCGTAGCTCTCGAATCAGGCCCTCTTTAAGCTATAACGACGGCGACATAAAAGATGGCTGGAATAGCCTTCCGAACGTAGACGCCGCAATGTAATGGCGGTCATGGAAGTGTTTCCGCTGTATAAGCGAACCGTGCATCTGTGCCTTGTCCTTTGTCGTGCTTGTCAGTTTGTATCCGCGCTCGTGCGTGGTTTTCCTTTCGTGAAGTAACCCCTTGGACCTTGCATCTCCTGACATCCTGGAAAAATTTCACAAACAGAAAACAGACCACTGGCGCTGCCCTGGACGGACGAAGCTGTCATCCGGTACTGCTTCATCCACCGAGCCGGTCTGACAGACCTGACCACAAAACATCGTCCGGAATAAGCTGAATGTAGCCAGCTGCGACCTATAAAAGCCCTCGAAGCCCGACCCAATCTCTCCAGCAAATCGCAACTTCTACCCCTCATTCAATACTCATCAACTCTCAAACTCTCAAACTCATCACAATGTCCGGCACAGTTGTCCACGGCGTCATCCAGACCGGTACTTACACCATCGTCAACATCGCCACCAAAGGCTTCGCCACCTTAGCTGACGGCAACAATGGCTCTGCCCTCACGCAGAGCACTGACGGCGGAAATGACGATGTCAAGGTAAACTTGTGTCGGCTTGTATGTCCGAGATATCATTGCTGAAGACTTGGTTGCGAAATGCAGTGGACTGTCAACAAGCTGTCTGGCGGGAACTACAATGTCATGGGATATACACACCCCAACTACGCTTCTGTCAGCTCTTCCCCCAAGAAGGGCGAGGCCGTGAAAGCCAGGGCTGCAGCCTACCAGTGGATCATCAAGGAGACCAATACCAAGAGCGAGTACCTGTAAGAGCGGCCACCGCCTCCAGTTGGGATATTTCTTGCGCGCTGACACTAACCCGTTCCCCAGTATCTCCCCTAACGATAATGATTCCCTTTACTGGGGCCTCAGCGGCAGCGGCGCCGCGAATGTACGTCCCAGCCGACCTTTCCACACACATGAGCACACTCATTTACTGATACTGTTGCACCTATAGGTCAAGCTCACCGACGATGGCGCCAGCGTCTGGAAGTTCACCCGCATCTCTGATTAAATTCCCAGCTATTTGCTGCGAAGGGAACTATATGCTTTACGAATGGTTGACAGTGTACTACATCTTGTGGGTGAAATACAGTCTTTGGTTGATTTTAGTTGGCTCTGCGGCCTAAGCTCAAAGCCCACCCGCCGCCTTGGCCCGGCCCCAGCTCTTCAGCTTGTTCGATCGTGCCACCAGGACAGAGGTCATCCTCCCCAGTTGGAAGGAACCCGTACTTACTCTTTCGCAGCCCCTGGCGCGTCGATACTATAACCTGATGATATCACTGCCACCCTAAGAACCCGTATGGGACATTGATACCAAAACACTGATGCCTCACTTGCGGACGTTTCGACGAAGAAGGTAAATGGGATGGTTTCTTCAGGTTACTCGTCCAACATGTTGTGGTGGTTTGGACCCACTACTTCGGTTAATAGCCCTATCCTGGAGCGTTTAAACTGCAACAGCCCAGTTTGAGCTCAGCGGCCCCGACTCCCAACCAATCTGCAACGCGCCGCACAGCTTGTCCTCACGCTTCCCTAGTCCCCAGCTTCAATTTACGCGTGATAGCGCTTTCCAAGCAAGCCCTCCTCATAGGCCTTAATCTCTGCGCCCACACGAATCCGAGGAAGCAGTCAGATGTCCAATGCCCTAAACACAAACCCAAGACACTCACGCAACGCTAGATGCTTCGACTCAAATCGGCCCATCGCAAAGTTTCCCATGACGCAGTATATGCCCGGGATGCCTACTTCGCGCGTCGCACTGTTCAGCTCGCCTTCTGCGTTTAGACCCCAGATGGGCTGGAGCTGCGGAGCAAGTGAGGAGGGAAGAAGTTCGAGGTAGGCTGTTCGCGCGTCGGAGTAGCTGTATTCGAGGTAATAGCCACCGAATGCGTCGGAAGTATTACCAGAAGGAAAAAGGGCAGAAGTGGAATGGAAAAGAAACATGGGAATAGTCAGCGCGCATTGCAGGTGGTCAAGAGAGAGAGAAGCGATACCCAGTAGCGAATAATATAACGTCCGCATCGAGGGTGGACCCGTCCTCGAACAGCAGTCCAGACGATGTGATCTTCTTGATGGGCCCATCGCTCTTGAGCTTGATCTTCCCATCGATGATGAGCTGCGAAGCACCAACATCTTCGTTACAGTCATGAGTCCATAGTACGACAGCACAAATGAGAACTTAGCCAGGCCTTACCAAAATAGAACCCGCCCACTTGCGACGATCCCAACAGCGCGAACCCAGCATCCTGTATCCCGAACGTGAGCTTGAATCCACGAGCCCGGAGGCCATCCAGCAGTTCTCTGGTATACACGGTTCAGCCTCAACATGGCGGTGCTTGTTTGCTGTTCACAGCAGACGGAATCGGGGACACGCACTTGTCTGCTTCCGCAATAGCCCTGGTTAGGCGCTGGGCCAATGGT
The DNA here is from genome assembly GCA_021014945.1 of Leucogyrophana mollusca. NCBI lineage: Eukaryota > Fungi > Basidiomycota > Agaricomycetes > Boletales > Leucogyrophana > Leucogyrophana mollusca. The sequence goes on along the minus strand of MU266492.1, from coordinate 4,408 downwards.
ATGGCGAGATGACGCGGAAAAGATGCGCCCATTCTGTCTGCCACATCTGTTGGCGGTCCGCCCTCCCAGAAATTCACTGTCCAGGGGTGGTTCCGTGTTAAGAAGGCACAAGAAATTGCGTTAGTGGAAGATGGACGAACCCATTGCCCTAGGGACGCCCTCCTTCGCTGACATGACATAGGTTGGTCCGCGTTGAACCATCGTCACGTCTGTGTTCACAACCCCCAGCGCATGAGCGATATTGGAGAGGAAGTGCGATTAGCCTCACCGACACCGCTCTCCACATAGTCCGCACAGATATCGTGCGCTGAATGAATTCGGTGTGGTGTATGAGGAACAAGAGAGAGAGAAAAGGAAATGAGAGCAAGCGCACCAGAAGTACAAGATCCGATAACGGCGACCTTCTTCCCTCCGTGGTCCGAGGCGAACTTATGGTGACTCGAATGGAGGATTTGGCCCTTGAACTCATCCTACACCGGGAGAAACGCAATGAGCCCGATCCTAATGCACGATGCACCAAAGGCACGCAACACAGGGACCACAGAGACCAATAGAACACTCAAACAGCCGACCAAACGACAAAGGACAAAATCCATAAATTCAAAACCCGATAACGTACCATACCAGGGATATCTGGCACCCTCCCCTTGTTTCCCCCAAATCCAATTGCGAAAACGACATTATCAACCTCGAAGACGCGCTCCGATCCGCCTTCGCGTGCCACGGAGACCTTCCAGCGCTTCGACGTTCCTGGGACAACAGACATGACAGAGGACGAGGTCCACACATTGAGCTCCATGCTATGTGCGTACGACTCAAGCCAGTCTGCGATCTTGAGCGCCGGGGTGTAGACTGGCCAGGAAGGCGGGAACCTGTACGGGATTATCAGGGGTCACTCTGTGTGCGCGAGCGGGGGAGAATGTTTACGGGAGGTATGGCATGTGGTCGTACCCTGTCGGCGAGTCATGTTAGCATATGAGGATACAAAGAGCAGAGGTCGCCTCACAGACAGGATCGTGCAAACAAAGCGCTTCATATCTATTTCTCCAGTTATCTCCAATCCTCTCGTTCTTATCAACTACGAGCGCGTTCACGCCCAGCATCTTCAGCCGTGCCGCAGCGCACAGCCCGCCATGGCCAGCCCCAATGACGACAACGCGCGGCTCTTCGTCGAGGAACTCGATCTCGCGCGCACGTTTTGCGGCCCATTTCCCATGGTTCGGCTGATGGTCCCGCAGTGGGCCGTGCTTCTCCGGATGCCCCTTGAGGTCCTCGAGGTTGGTATACACCGCGTGCGCTTTCCACGAGCCGTCGCGAAGCGGGACGAGGCGGAACACGCCAGAGGCGATTCCTATCGGCGTCTCGAAGTCGAAGAAGGCCTGGATCCAGGCGATGTCGGGGTATGGCGTCTGCAGCTGCACGAGGTGCTTCCTGAGCTTGCAGGACGAGATCGGGAAGAGGGGGAGCTGGTCGGTGAGGAATTGGCGGACTTTGTGCGCGCCTTGGAAGGTGCGGATGTCCCAGGTGAGGGAGAGCATGTCACGCCAGAAGACATCTTCGAGGAGGAGGGAGAGGGTGTTATCTACATCGCCTGATTGTAGCGCTTGTGCGAAAGAATCGAACCATTGCAAAGCCACAGCTAGGACATCGGTATCGGGGGGAACGGTGCTCCCCAGTCTGTCGAGAGTTGGGAGAGAAGCGGTGGCAGTCATGTTGAGACGAGGGTGGTGGCCTGTGGGCTAGGAGATGGCTTGTGTGCGATATATATCTATACCATAGAAGTGAGTTTATTTTAGCAGCCAGGGGTCGCACACAGCTGACCTTCCCAATTAACGTGACTTCCTTGCGTGACTTCCCAGTATCCCCATATTCCAGACAGTATACGCGGCTTTTCCATATCTGCACAGAGAAGTGCTCACCATAGCCTCGTCATACTACTGTTCACTATCAAGAGAAGCGTATCCCGTTCAAGTGCTAACAGCTTGAGTGAACCGAATTGGGCCTTGCAAGGAAGTGGTCCCGCTCCAAGAGACTTTCCAGCTTGGGATATGTCGTCGGGAGTACAAACACGCAAAAACATTCCGCCCTGCCTCTTCGAGTCTTCCTCGGTAAAACCTTCCATATTCGAAACTCGAATTCCTACACACCATCCAGCGTTTCTCCTAAGGATCTTTCTGCTCTATACTCGAGCTCGAATACCTAAGTACGCCTTCCTCAGTAAGGCAGACTCCGCCCACACCACCTCGTGAAAATTGCTCGTCCAAGCCCAGTCTCGAAAATGGCTCCGAAACCAAGCTGGGCGACCATCACTCGACAGCGGCGCATATCCACCCTCACCCCCAGCTCTCTCCTCCCTCCTCACCACCTTCCCAGCCCCATGCCCACAAAACCAAAACCAAAACCAACCCATCTCCCTCCCCGCCCCAACACACCCACCCCCAGCCTCTCCCGGTCCGCCCACACCGCCCCCACCAGCCCCTCACTCGATGCATTCGACGGTACGTCCCACCCCACACACCCACAACCTCCTCCAACACCCATTTCTTCTCAGTGTGCGTCATCGGGGGCGGACACGCGGGGTGCGAGGCCGCAGCCGGCGCCGCCCGCGCGGGCGCGCGAACGCTGCTCCTCACGCAGCGGCTCGACACCATCGGGGAGCTCTCGTGCAACCCCTCCATCGGGGGCGTCGGCAAGGGCACGCTAGTCCGCGAGGTAGACGCGCTGGACGGGCTCATGGGCCGCGTTGCAGGTGCGTCCCATTCCATCGCGCGCCCCAGCCTAGCAGCACCGAGCGGAGGACAGACAAGGCAGGTATACAATTCCGCATGCTCAACCGCTCGAAGGGGGCTGCAGTCTGGGTGCGTCCCCCCATCCTCCCCACCCCCCCTCCCTCGCACAGCAGACGCTAGACTGAACGCACACACAGGGCCCGAGAGCCCAGATAGATCGGGCGCTGTACAAGAAGAACATGCAGGACATCATATTCAACTACCCCAACCTCTCCGTCCGCGCCGCGAGCGTCTTCGACCTCGTCTTCAGCCACGACGCCTCGACTTCGAGCTCGGCCGCGCCGCCCATCTGGGGCGCCGTCGAGGGGGTCCGACTCGGTGCGCGCGCTCTCCTCTTCCTCTTCCTTTCCGCACCTGTCTCACCACAATGCGGCCCCGTGCTGAAGACACCGGGGACGTGATCAAGTGCTCGCAAGTCGTCATCTGCACGGGGACCTTCCTCTCAGGCGAGATCCACATCGGTACGCCCCCCGCCCTCTCTCTCCCCTTCTCCTCTCGTCCCATATTCAGCTCCGCCCGCCCCACAGGCATGAAACGCTTCCCCGCCGGCCGGATGGGCGAATCCCCCTCCGTCGGCCTCTCAGCCTCCCTCCGCAGCGCAGGCTTCGCCCTCGGGCGGCTCCAAACCGGCACGCCCGCGCGCCTCGACAAGGCCACGATCGACTTCTCGCGCCTGGCGCCGCAGCACGGCGACGCGGACCCCGCGCCGTTCTCGTTCCTCCATCGGAGGGTGGATAACGCCGTACGCCCCATTCCCATTCTCTCTTGTCGTTGCTGCTGCTCCCGTTGGCGGAGGTAGCGTGTTAACGAATCGGCTTGCTGATTGGGCTGGAGCAGGACCGCCAGATCCCGTGTTACCAGACCGCGACGACGCCGGAGACGCATCGGATGATCAAGGAGAACATGCACCTGAGCGTGCACATCCAGGAGACGAAGAAAGGTCCGCGCCGCCGCCCCCGCATGCTGTACACACGTTGACCCGTACTCGTACACAGGCCCGCGATACTGCCCCTCCCTCGAAGCGAAAATCACGCGATTCGGGCACAAAGACAGCCACACGATCTGGCTGGAGCCCGAGGGGTACGACTCTGGTGCGGCCTTCCTCCTTCCCCCGTTGCGTTTCTGCTCATTCCGATCTCCTCACCGACCCTCCATGACTCGCTCGCTCGCTCACTCACTCACACGCCCCCTCCGACGGCACCAGACCTGATATACCCCAACGGCCTCTCGTGCAGCATCCCCGAGGAGCTGCAGGAGCCCATGATGCGCACGATCCCGGGGCTCGAGCGCGTGCGGATGCTCCGCCCCGCGTACGGCGTCGAGTACGACCACGTCGATCCGCGGGAGCTGCAGCGTGAGTTCGGCGAGGCAAATATGTGTGAGTCACCGCGAAACTAAGCTCGCCGATTTCAGAGACGCTAGAGACGAAACGCATACGGGGTCTCTTCCTCGCAGGACAGATAAACGGTGCGTCTCCCCACTTCCACTCACCCTTCTCCCCACTTCCACTCACCCTTCTCCCCACTTCCACTCACCCTCCCTCCCTCCTTCCACTCACCCTCCCTCCCTCCTTCCACTCACCCTCCCTCCCTCCTTCCACTCACCCTCCCTCCCTCCTT